>JARQOC010000009.1:86323586-86384544 GCA_033576535.1 Allobates femoralis
TCACTGACGTGGGATTTCCATTACAGAAAGATAGACAGAGAGACAGACACGATAGGGCAATTATATAGTAGGATTCTAAAAGCCATAATGTTCATATCAAAAAAATAACAAATCAACTACAGATTGTTATGAATACAGAAATACCAAATGTGTATCAGTTCTTTTAATTTTTTCTTCATATTTTATATAGTATTTATTTAGTGGGGATAATATGATTTTTCTTTATTTTTTTAAATATTTCAAAATTATTTTCACTTTTTTTTTACTTTCAATATGGGTAATGACAAATATTACTATTATTTTTAATTTAATTTATATTTAATTTATGTTTTCATAGAATTTAATTTTTAAAGATGATAATATAATTTTTTTTTTATTTTACTTTTTTTTTACTTCCAATATGGGAAATAAAAAATATGGCTTATTTCTTTTTTATCAATTTTATACATAGAAATATATTTTTTAAAGATGATAATATAAGTTTTTTTTGTTTTTTTATGTTTAAAAATTTATTTTCACTTTTTGACTTTTTTTTTACTACATCAAATATGGAAAATAACAGACATCACTTTTATTTTTCATTTTTTTATTAATTATTTTTCACATAGAAATATATTTTTTAAGGAGGATAATATAATGTTTTGCTTTTTTAATGTTTTAAAAATATATTTTCACTTTTTTTTACTTCCAATATGGGAAATAACAAATATTACTTTTATTTTTTATTTAATTTTTTTTATTGTTTATTTTTTACATAGAAATATATTTTTTAAAGATGATAATATAATTTTTCTTTGTTTTTATAACGTTTAAAAAATTATTTTCACTTTTTTACACTAATATTGACTTTTAGTTTTTACTTATTTTTTTTTTTTGCTTTTTTTCTTACATAGTGATATATTTTTTAATGGGAATAATATCATTTCGCTCTTTTTTTAATATGTTTAACATTTTTTTTTTTACATTTTTTAACAATACTTCGACTATGGGAAATACCAAATATGTATCACTTTTTACATTTTATTTATTTATTTTGTTTTTGTATTTTTTTTTTACATAGGGATTATATGAGTTTTTCTTTGTTTTTTTATATTTAAAAATGTATTTTCCCTTTTTTTCATTTTTTTTTACTTCCAGTATGGGGAATGCTAAATATTACGTTTTTATTTTTCAAATAAATGTATTTTTATTTCTATAGTGATGTATTTTTAATGGAGATAATATTTGTTTTCTTTCTTCTTTTTTTAAACTTTTTTAACTCTAAAAAAACACATTAAATTAAATTAAAATAATTTTCACTTTTTTTTTACTTATACTATGGGAAATGCTAAATATTATTTTAATTTTTAAGAGTTTTATTGGGGATAATGTGATTTTTCTTTGTTTTTTGTTTTTAAAATGTATTTTCAGGGTTTTGCGTTTACTTTCACTATGGGAAACACCAAATAGTACTTTTTATTTTTATTTAATTTATTCTTTTTATAGTGATATATTTTTTTAATGGGTATAATATGATTTTTCTTAGTTTTTTTAATGTTTAAAAATGTATTTTCAGTTTTTTAGTAACATTTTTTTTACTTCCACTATAGTAATATAATTTTTTTATTTATGTTTTTTATTAATATTTATTTTCTTACATAGGATGTATATTTTTTAATAGAGATAATATGATTTTCTTTGTTTTTTTTTTTTTTAAATGTTTAAAAATTTATTTTCACTTTTTTTTTTTACTTCCACTATGGTAAATACTAAATATGCATGATTTATTTTTACATTTTTACATTTTTTCTTATTTTTTATTTTCTTCTTACATAGTGATATATTTTTAATATTATGGATAATAGGATTTCATCTTTTTTTTTTAATGTTGAAAAATTAATTTTCATTTTTTTTTTTTATTTCATTAGTTTTTCATTTATTTATTTAATTTTCTTTTTTTAACATTTTTTTACTTCCAATATGGGATATACCAAATATTAATTTTATTTTTTAATTTAAATTTATTTTATTATTTTTTAAATTTAAGTTATTTATTTAATTTTCTTTTTTTTTACATTTTTTTACTTCCAATATGGGATATACAAAATATTGCTTTTATTTTTTAATTTAATTTATTTTTTATTATTATATTATTATTATTTATTATTTTTTTTTACATTTTTTTACTTCTACTATGGGATATACCAAATATTACTTTTATTTATTAATTTAATGTATTTATTTTATTATTTTTTTTACATAGAGATATATTATTTTAATGCGTGGATTTTTTCTTTGTTTTTTTTTAATGTTTAAAAATCTATTTTCACTTTTTTTTACGTTCTTTCTTTTATTTGCCCTGTGGGATACACCAAATATTACTTTAATTTTTAATATTACTTATTTATTTTATTATTTTTTACTTGAATTTATTTATTTTTTAATATTTTTTTACTTGCACTATGGAAAATACCAAATATTACTTTACTTTAAAAAAAACTCTTCATTATTTTTTTTTTTAGTTCCACTAGGGAAATACCAAATATTACTTTTAATTAAAAACATTTGTTTCACTTTTTTTTTATCTACTTCAACTAGGCAAGGACAACTAGATTATTACTTATTTTAAAGTGCTGATAAATACAATTATATGATTATTTATATTATTATTATTATTATTAATAATATTATTAAGGGGTGGAAGGTCAGATCCATAAAGAGAAAATGAAATTGGAAATTAATCTTTAAAGAATTGCAGCCAATGAACCCAAGAAGATTATTCCGAACGTCAACCCTAGTGAAGCCCAACACAAGAACAAATATGTAATATGTCATACTCTACCTTGTATGGACGGTCAAGTCTTACCGGCGGTGACTACGGTAAGGCGGACAGTAGAAACCCAGGGCTAAGAATGGACGGAGCAGATGTAGACTAGAAGCCCGGTCCTCAGAATAATTAAGACAGAGATATCCACATCTGGAGGAGAATTAGATGCTGCGGCATCCCGGTCGTCAATGGCTTTAAGGGCAGAAGGAGATGCAGATAACTAGTGGTGAATAAATCTATCTGAGAAGAATCCCGTTAGAGGATTACCATGCTCCAAGTAGTAATACCGGCCGACAGCACAGCGCACAATTTGCTGACCTCATTATTACTGTTCCTATATTTATCTAGGACTTAAGTCCTATATTGTAGGGGACATGCAAATGTAACATTTGTTTGGGGTCGTGAAATTTAAAACAAAACTCCAAAATTTGGGTAAAAATTTGTTAAAAATAACCTTAGAATTAAACTCTGATTTCCAAAATTCCAGTGAAGAATTTGTTTTGTGTAACCTGCAGATTGGGAAGCTGAGAAATCGTTATCTTCGTGTAACTTTTTGAGACTCGCGTTGAACCAATTTCAATTGAACATTTTTTTTTCATTTTTCCATCAACAGATTAGCACAAATGGCTTGTTTATCTTGTGGAACGAGTTATCGATTGACCCATTGATTTACAATATAGTTTACTGAAAAATGGGGTGAAAAAAACGTTTTTTTTTAAAGGGAATGTGTCAGCAGGTTTTTGCTACCTCATCTGAAAGCATCATAATGTTGGCAAAGAAAACCTGACTCCAACGGTGTATCACACGGATTACTGTCTGCAGCCATTCTCACACAATCAAAGGATTTATTTTCAGGGACAGAAAAGAGCAGGGACAGCTGCCCCCGCCCACACCAGGTCTGTATGTACAATGTCTATAGACAGAGAGCTGCCCCCACCCACACCAAGCTCTGTATACAATGTCATAGACAGAGAGCTGCCCCTGTCCCACACCAGGCTCTGTATGTACAATGTCTATAGACAGAGAGCTGCCCCCCCCACACACCAATGCATTTAGTATTACTCACCCCCCATTGTTTCAATTATAGAAGAGAGCTGCCCCCACCCACACCTGGCTCTGTATTACAATGTCTATAGCAGAGAGCTGCCCTGCCCACCCGCCCATCACACAGGCCGCTCTGTATGTACAATGTCTATAGACAGAGAGCTGCCCCCACACACCCATCACAACAAACAGGCTCTGTATGTACAATGTCTATAGACAAGTAGAGCTGCCCACCACCCAGCTCTGTATACAATGTTATAGACAGAGAGCTGCCCCCGCCCACACAGCTCTGTATTAATCATAGACAGAGAGCTGCCCTCCACCAGCCTGTATGTACAATGTCTATAGCAGAGAGCTGCCCCCACCCACACCAAGCTCTGTATTACAATGTCTATAGACAGAGAGCTGCCCCCGCCCACACCAGGCTCTGTATGTACAATGTCTATAGACAGAGAGCTGCCCCGCCCACACCAGGCTCTGTATGTACAATGTCTATAGACAGAAAGCTGCCCTCAACCCCCACCAGGTTCTCTATGAGATTGTGCAATCACAGCAGGGGGGTGTCAGACTGCTGTGCAGATGAATTTCTAGCGCTGCAATGAATATTAAAATCTGAGAGTCCTCAGTCCTGTATATGTGTATATATGCATTTGTTCATAATGTCATTATTCAGCCTGATGAAGAGACCGTAGAGTCTTGAAAGCTTACCATTTATTACCATCTTTTCAGTTAGCCATTAAAAGGCATCAATGAGGACTCTCAGATTTTTAATATTTTTTAGTAACTAAATTTTTACCCAGTTCAATACAGGTAAGGCCATAGTTAAAATAAGAAAGAGAGGACCTTTGTTGGTCCTCTGCTTACTAGCAAAAACCAGCAGTGCAGACAGGTTCCCTTTAATGGGTTTTCACTGTGATCATTTTGCAGCAAGTATTGTACTGGCTACATGATTCTTTGGCTCAGTAAGGTTCGGGACATACCATATATTTGTTTTTATGTTTTACTGATTTAAAAATTTTATAACTACAATATGTAAAAAAACAAAATTGGTTTGTGTTACTTTATTCCGAGAACCCAAGCTTTATAACTTTACCTTTTCCAAACTTTATAACTATTAAAGGCTTGTTCTTGGTATGGAAAGCTGTATATTTATTGGTAAAACCTAGACTTTAAAGAGACCTGCAATTATTTGAATGCTTACATTACATACACATATGGTAGAGGTAAGTATTGCCTGTTTTTGATCTTTTATGCCAATCAAAGGCTATTTTTAATTTTTTTTAATTCAACGATTAGCTGGACATCTTCTTTGAATGGAATCTGTGAGCAAACGTTTGCTATTTAATCCAAGATCAGCATAATGTAGGGTAAGAGATCCTGATTCCAGGGATGTGTCACTCATTAGGCTTTGTGCTGTAGTTTCATTAGAGTGTTTTATCCGCGAGAGATTATCAATACAGAACTAGGTGTTACTGCCAGGCAGTCAGTCTAATGTCTGTAACCCCACCCTCAGCACTGATTAGCAGCTTGCTGACAATGAACAGTGTAAACAGTAAGCTTTTAATCAGTGGTGTGGGGCACGGATATTCACAGCCCAGAAGACTTAGCTCTGCTACATCTATGTCAGGTAAAACAGGGACTGTATCAAAACACTAAGCAGCGAAATAAGTGCCACATACCAGGAATCAGGCTCTCTTGCCCTTTATTATGCTGCTCTCAGATTACGAAGCAAAAATCTGCTAACAGATTCTATTTAGCATTGGGCAAATACAGTACTATGCGACTGATCAATGAAAGATTTTTAACATTTATGCTAACTACATCAAAGTGTCTAATGCTGGTTGATACAATTTTAGCCCGATTCTACAATGCTGCCGTTTTACAAAAGTGAAATTCATTAAGTGTTCACATGTTAAAGGGAATCTATCAGTAAGACCTTGCCACCTCATCTGACTGCAACATAATGCAGGCAAAGAGACCCTGAATCCAATGATGTATTACATAGATTACTGGTTGCAGTCGTTCTCACACAATTAAGAAATTTTGTTTTAGAGACACAGTAGAGCTGAGAGCTTCCGCCGCCCACACCAGGCTCTCTATAGAAGTTGTATAGTGACAGGGAGGTGTCAGTCAAAGCAGGGGTGTGTCAGACTGCTGTGTGTGTGACAAAGCAGTCCTGTAATGGTAATCACAGGGTAATAATTCCTTTAGTTTTATTATTATTATTTATTCATATAGCACCATTAAATTCCATAACATTGATGATATGAAGGTTTTAATTTTGAGAGGTAATTTCAAATCCCAAAAACATTGAAGAGTCTGTGAATCCAAGCTAATTAGAAGCTTCAATTGTATACAGAATGGACTGAACATTGCTGATGGTTTTATGGCTCATTACCACGTCTAAACAATGTTGTTCAAAGACATGGAAATCTTAGACACCAAGTTTTCTTATAATTTAGTGTCCTAGAGACTTTATGACCACTGGGCCTGCCTGATTGAAGATCCTCTCCAAGGCTGCTTTGTTTATTTTGCCAAATGTCCAGTCCCTGAAATGTTTATTCAGTCAAATGTCCAATCATTTTAGTTGTGCATGCATATATTTTGAGTTTCATTCAATATCTTGTCATACCATGCCTGATGAAGAGACCTGAGTCGTCTCGAAAGCTCGCCTTATGACATCATTTATTTTATTTTTTTTAGCCATTAAAAGGCATCACAACTACAAGATTTGTATCTTG
This sequence comes from Allobates femoralis, assembly GCA_033576535.1. Taxonomy (NCBI): domain Eukaryota; kingdom Metazoa; phylum Chordata; class Amphibia; order Anura; family Aromobatidae; genus Allobates; species Allobates femoralis. Next base: position 86,330,178 of record JARQOC010000009.1, read on the forward strand.
TTTCTCACACTGAGAGCAATCAGCCTTTGTAAAAGACACTGTGCGCTCTGGGGCGGTGGCAGGGTCGTCAATGAATTTTAGCGCTTTGTTAACGGCCTCGATGAGGCTGTCGACCATTGCCTGGGTGTCTGTCGTCTCACTTTCCTGGGACGAATCTGTCTCTGAGAGTTCCCCTTCAGAGAGTGACTCAGGCTGGTCGTGGGGTGAAGGGGAGCGAGATGTGTCACTTATGGGTGACGTGGTGGGTGAGCATCCCTGGGACGGACTTGAATGGGTCAGTCTTCTGGTTGCTAAGGGGGCTGTAGGCAGGGGATGTTTCCTGCTGGAGTGGGAGCGGTGACGTTTGTTGTCACTGGCAGTATGGGAAACGGGGGGTGCTGTGACAGTGGTAGGCTCAGTATAGCATTGGGATTTGCAATTCAGAAAAAGTTGAAAAGCGTTTTCCCGTGGGAGCGCAGTCTGGCAGCTGGTGCATGATGCCTTGTTCCCTATGTTGTTTTTGTTATTCTTTTTGGGTGGTTTGGGATCTGCCTTAGTGTACCAAATTATAGCGAAAAATGGTACTGCAGTGTACTAAACGGTTTGCTTTGAAGGCAAAGTAGCCGACACTGGACAGGGGGTTGAAAGTCTGCAGGGAGTGGGGTCTCCTATTGGAGCTTACCCAGGTCCTGTGTCCCCTTTGTCATGCTGCTGAGGTGCTGGTCAGAGGAGCTTCAGCTTCCGAGGCTCCGGAAGGAAAAGGACTCCGAGGTGCCAGCCCACTGTATTAGTGTGTGGGCTCCGTGCAGCTCCCCTTGGTGGAGGAGGAGGGGGAGAACAGTGGAGGGTTTGGTGGTGCATTGGGATTTGTGCCTGTATCTGATGTGCCTCACGTGTGATTCCTTTGTGTCTTTGATTTCTCGCCCGTTTGGAGGGCGTGGTAATGGTGGGTGAGCTGTGCGGTGATTGGCTGGGCTGCGAGCGTCATTAAGGGGGCGTGACTGTGGGCGGTGATGTGGTTGTGATTGGGCAGATGTCAGGTGACGGTCCAGCATCATAGCGGGCGTGTGCGATGACGTGGGTGGCCGGGCCTCACCGCGATTGGCCTCCAATCGTGGCTGGGCAGAGCCGAGGCGAAGGCCAGGGCCTAGATTAGTGCAGGCTCCGGGAGGTGCAGGGGCCTGCAATACCTGCGGGTTGCGCCGCTGCCATGAGCCATCCTGCCCCTAAGCCTCCATGCCTGAGACGCGCACTCCAAATTTACAGGAGGTGCTTATCCCGGCATGGAACCGCCGCGGCTGGATGGCTGGTGGGACCTGGGGCAGGATGGTTTCTGCTACAGCCTGCTGTTCATGCTGGGCACACTTGGTGGATGGCTGGTAGGATCCGGGGCAGGATGGCTCCTGCTGAGGCCGGCTGTTCATGCTGTGCACACTTGGTGGAGCCATCGGTGTGGAGTCAGCAGCAGTGTGCTGGGGTCGACAGTGCCCTCAATCACCAGCTCCTTGAATGGAGGAGGTGAGGGTTAAAAATGTGCTCCTTGCATCCCTGCTGTTATGCAGGGGGATGCAGTGGGATATGCACAGCTGACAGCTGCCAGTCCAGGTGGGAGGCAGTGGAGTGGGGAGAGGCGGGCCCTTCAGGGATCCGTCGCCCATTATAAACGGGATCTGTGCAGCCTTGGGGTTCCATGTGCTTAAAGAGAGTGGTGCCCTAAAGGGAGCTGTCGCCTTCTGTGCCAAATGGTTAAAAGTAAATGAAAAAAGGGTGAACAAAAAATATAAAAATATAAGCAGAAATGTAAATGTGGTCTGAGAGACAGATCACATGTGCCTCCTTGCGACACTAAGCTAAAACTGACTAACTATGCCTTTGGGTGGGTGTAAACTGCAGGGAGGAGGACTTACGTTTTATCTCTGCTTAGTGTCACCTCCTAGTGGCAGAAAAGCATACACCCATGGTCCTGTGTCCCCCAATGATGCAAAGTAGAAAAGTTAAAGTTTATTGTGATGCTATCCATGGATTCTGGTCTGAGGGACAGCACTGCTTGTAATGACCCAGGGGAATAGATGTAATAGCAGCTAGATGTATCACTCCCCATGGATGGAGTGGGTCCCCAGAGTTTAATATTAGAGACTGTGTGGGTATGATGATGGTTGTTGGTGCAGGAGGGCACAGAAGGAGTGGACAGACACATGGGTGATTACAGTTCTTACCAGGTTCTTTTACTTGGGGTTCTTAGTTCAGTGCAGACCCAGCCAGGGTACTGCGCTCTTCCAGATTGCAGCTCGGCCAGCCCTCAGATAAACCAGGAATGCTGTGGTGAGACACCTTTCATAAGCCTTTCTCTGCTGCCCCTTTCTGTGCTGATCTTCTTGCCTTCCACTGTCCTGCGTCTTCATGCTGCTAGTCCCTTGACAGGCGACTGTGGGTCTTGTCAAGTGACAGCCGCCACGTCCTCTGTAGTCACTGTGCCTGTGAGTCTATATGGGGTTGGCTACTGCACGTGCAGTCCTGTAGTCTCCGGTTTCCTGGCTTGAACATAGTTTTCACACCAGATTGGGGCCGTCCCCTCATGCAGCTAGTTCTTCTACCACGACCTGGAAGTCGGCTGTAGATTCGGGTTCTCTCTGGCCCAGGGATCCATGGCGACCTACCCACTGGTCCCACTCCATCCCAGCTCCAGTTTCCCCTAGAACTCCATCCTGCTGCTCCTCACTCTTCACTGCTCTGTCTCAGACTGCATCCTAACTGTGTTCCCACCCCCTTCTAGACTACTCCTTCCTCCAGCCAGCAGTATGGGGTCTGCTCTAAGTGAATTTTTTTCCGCCCATCATGTCCTGGCCTGGAGTTCGGGAATGGTGTTGGGTGTAAGATGGTGTGTTTCAGGTTAGTGTCCCAGTCTTACCTGAGAGCAATGGCACCACACCTGTGGATTAGGTGCAGAACCACTGTCGCGACCAAGACGCAGGGGCGCCACACTACTGTCATGAAAAATCATAACTCCCTAAGATATGTTTCTCAAGGGACAAATATCAATTCACCAACACTCTGAAAACAACAGGTTCAAGTAGCAGATGGGGAAGTGAGAAAGTTAAATAAGCTGAGGAAGAAGTTTTCATTAAAGTAAGGACCTCTATTGAGCTAGGCAATTACAGACAGGAAAGATCTGTTTCAGGGAGACACAACTCCTGCTCTATGTAGAATTAATAACGGGCCACTGCAATCCCCAGGGACTGTTAAATCAATAATATCCTTAGACATCTTGGCACCTGTGAAAAGTTATAATTATTGGGGTGTGTGTAGCTCACATAAATATGGTGGGTATATTCTCAGCCTCAGGAGTTTGGGACGCATGTAAAACAAATTTTAGCTTAGCTGTGTGACACTTCTATCAGCCTCAAATTAATAACTATCTCCTGGAAGACAGTATACACATAATTTTTCCTATCTATGAATATATAAATTCACAGTAGGAAATATGACAGGAAAATCTTTTGTGTGGGACACTCAGAGGCAAAAATATGAGGGAAAACTGGAATTTCATAATTTTCTGTAATTCTGAGCCCATCCCAGAGACAGCCCCCACATGAGGTCACTAACGGTTGGGTCAAATGAGGGGTTAAAAGATAACTTCCATACTTCTTCATTGTTCACCGTCATGTCACGTGTTGGAAGTAATCACGAAAACCCCCGGCTCTATACCACCTTCGTGTGGCCACCAGCAACCAAAGAACAGGTAATTGACTATGTGCCTGCTTATAACCTTTTGAAAGTACTCCCTTATTTGCATATCTGACTGTAATATCTGTAAATTCATTGTAGAGTGTTTCTCTAATGTGCCCTTACAGTGATTAAATATATATATAATTTAATCCTGGGTAGCTCTTATCTCGATCCACAAATTTTCACTTCCATTTTCTTGGTTGCACACTACCAGGGGCTGGTTTCTGGCCCGATATAACCCAATAACTGACCAGGCTAATATCTAATGAGGCAATGTGGTAGTTTGGCAGGACTCTCTTTCACTAGAGCTACTGAAAGGGTCTCTCAGCCTGTCAGGGTTGGGAGCAAGTGTGGTGTCTTGCAGAAGGTTGAGTGGATCACCCTCTCTCCATCTTCGTGCTTCCCAGTGCCCATGTGGTTAGGGGGTGTCAATGTAAGACTCTGCCAAGCTGACCTTCCATACCCCCAGGGGGTGCGGAACATCACATGTTGGGAGAAGTAATGGTATCATATTCCTCGACTTCAATGTATTAGAGCTTTCAGGCCAGGACTGTGAGGTGTAGTTTCTTCACAGCTGATATGGGGAAAAAAAATACCTGATTTAACCTGATATAAAGAGCTATTTTTCTAATAAAAGAAAATACTACAAGGACATAAATTCAAAAAGTCAATTAAAAAAAACTTACCAAAAAGTCTGCTATCCATTGCACTCAGAAAGACACAGTAAGCCCAGTGATAAAGGCAACACAAGTGCATAATGCAGCAGCAGCAATCACTCTCAACCTGCAACAACATGGGGGCGGTGACTGGTGGTATTTTATATGCACACAGATAAGGTTTCCATAGGGCATCAGTTACACATGCAAGTATGATGCAGAGTGTCTGTCTGCAGCCTATTGGCCACGCCCATACTATTAGATCAGGCGGGCTGCCCAGTACTATATAGTGTTGTGTCCCACGAATGGGAACAACCTGTAATGCCTATTCCTGCATTGTATATTTTTCCTCCTATCAGGAAATTCTCTGTTGTTGCTAGGTAGATTTATACTGTGCATGACGTTTGTCCTTACCTCTCTCCTGTAGTTGGTCTATGTACTAGGTTGCCCCTCCCTTCTTCCCCAGTTTAGTTCAGAGAAGCCATTACTGAAGACGCATGTCTGCAACCCCTGTACACATTATTCCTTTTCACCTATCGTTCCATTGTAACTAATACAAGATTTGGAAGAAAACTACAGTGTTGCTCCTGGTCTTTCTACAGCTGCAGTGACGATTGAATTGACACGGCCTGTCCATCGTTTGGTGATGTAAGTTACATGCATACAATTATCTAAGGGACTGGTGATTAGAGCACTTGGGATTTGCGTCATCAGAAGAGGAAAGAACATGCATGCACCACACAACACTGACGCGCCCAAAGGGCCCTGCTGCATCCTGCATGAAGTGCAAAAAATGATGAATGACAATGAGAGATATTGGTGGATATTTTGGCCAAAATACATAAGCTCGTAATCCACGTCAAGGGTCCTCATGCTTACGAGTCACTAAACAATATGTTCAGAAAAACACTACAAGGACATAAATTCAGGTCTGAATTGCAGGATGCAGTTCGGCCATAAGGGGCTGTGTGGTGCAAGTATATAGTGCTGGGCAGCCCACCTGATCCAGTAGTATGGGCGTGACCAATAGGCTGCATAGACACTCTTCATCATACCTTCATGTGTGACTGATGCCCTATGGAAACCTCATCTGTGTGCACATAAAAATAACACCAATCACCTCCCCCATGTCATGGCAGGTTGAGAGTGATTGCTGCAACGGTATTATGCGCCTGTGTTACCTTTATCACTGAGCCTCTTGCTGAGTGCAATGGATATTAGACTTTTTGGTAAGCTTTTTGATAGATTTTTTAAAATAAAAAAAAGACGTACGGTAATATATAAATTTGTGTTAAACTGAGAATCATCTAAAACATACCGTACCTTTTTTCCAAAATGAAAAATAAAAATGGCAAAAATGTTATTCCTTTATTCATTTTATTAAAAACATGTTCATTACTTACATACTAATGCACAGAATAATAGTGCACGGCAATAGATACATACCTCGGTCAGATGGCACATACAAAGTTTACAGAGTTTATTATTAAGACACATACTGTAGGTAAGTATAGGCAGAATTAGGTTTGCAAGAACATTTGCAAAGTTGCATTCTTTATTATTTTAGACGCAAGAGATATATTAAATAATTGGTGGCAAATGTGTACAAACATTTATATCTGGAAACAATTTTAAGTTTTTATTCCTCTTGTCAAATATTAAAAAATGATTAAAAAAATGCACTTTTACTCTGCAAAGAGATTCTCCGAAGTTTCCAGCTGTTTTTTAGTTTGTTTTTTTCTAATATGGATTTAATTAACAGCCTAGTTTTTTTGGGTAGTATGATCAATGTCTCAGGTGGAGGTGCGACACCCAGCCCCCTGCCAATCAGCTGGCAATAGCTGGAATTGATGAAGAGCTACACACCAGAGCATTGAATAAATAGGGGGCAACTCCACAACTGAGCAGTACCAGCTGCCGCCGGCACTGGGAATAGCTTAGTAACGGTGGTGTCTAGTCCACATCCCCATGGATCAGAAATTGATGACATATCCCACCCTAAGAATAGGCCAATAACGTTAAAGTGGTTGTCCACTAATAGGACAACCCTTTCTAAATTCACTTGTTTCCCCGTTAAAATATTAAACCATGTACTGGCCTCACGTGCTGCTGCCGCTCCAGCGCTGTTTTTGGCCGCAGCTCAGGGCTCATGTGACATTGTGAAGTTATGCGAGCCCCAGGTCCAATCACCAATCTTCCTTCTCCGTGCCTTTGAACATAGTTGTTATCAACAGAAAGTGCAGCACTTACTACCTGTTGATAGCTCCTATGTCCGAAGGTATGGTGAGAGAGATTCCGGCGGTCACGATAATGTCATGTGATCCCCAAGCTGTGGTTAAGATCCAGCGTCAATTTCTGCTTCTTATGTGTTTTATTGACACACAAATAAAATCGTCACATACCCCGTAGGGTCACGCTACACGCGTTTTGGGGTGCACCCCTTTGTCGTTAGCTAACGACTAAGGAGAGCACCCCGAAACGCGTATAGCATGACCTCCACAGGGTTTGTGACGATTTTATTTGTGTGTCCATAAAAAACATAAGAAGCAGAAATTGACGCTGGATCTTCTTCATTTGTTGCTGTGTACTAAGGATGGTTGCCATGCCATTGATCCGGTGTCTGGAATGCAAGGAGTGATTGTCTGGGGAGCTACCTTCCTTCCCCCTTCCCTAAATCATTAGCCAAGCTGTGGTTACCAACAGCACTGGAACAGCAGCAGCATGTGGAGTACAAGTTTTATTATTTTAACAGGGGAAACAAGTTGATTCAGAAGAAGTTGTGCTAGTAGTGGACAACCCCTTAAAAGTTCAGAACAACCCCTTTAAAGGGAGTCTTTCTGCAAAGAAATGATTGTTCAAACCAAGCAAAGGCTCTCGGCACTCCCTTGGTGTGGCCAAGCCGTTCAGTGCACCTTCCCTCCTACTTGTTTTCTATCTATCTATGCCTTCCTCAGGCTCCTATAAAGTCAGACTTGACAGTGAAGCAAGAGAAGGACAGAGATACATGGAAAACAAATAGGTGGGAAGGTTCACTGAATATTTAAGCCATAGCAATGGTGCAACAAGAGCCTGTGCTTGATTCAAACAGTTATTTAGTGCCGATGGATTTTATATTTAAAAGTAGTCTCTAAAAAGTAATCTACACACCCACAGGAAGATTGCAGATAAGTTTTCAAAGTATACAAACCCTAGGAAATCATCACAGCAGGTGGTTAATATTCAGACCAGTCAGTATATGGCTTTTAAAGAGCAGAATCACAATCATAACATATTTAGCCACTTAAATAATGGGTCTGCATAAAGGGAATCTGTCATCAGGATTTTGCAATGTAATCTGAGAGCATCACAATATATGATCACTTACTGAGGTCACTTACTGAGCTGTATGTTGCTTAAAAAGAAAATCAGTATTTGACCAGTAGGAGAATATCACTAAAGGACTAGGTGCCCCGTGAATCCTGGTCCAAACATGTAGCCACCAATGATTATCATCTGACATGGCCATACTTAAAATTAAAACATAAGCAGGGCAGAATAAGAAAAGATTTGTTGCACTCATATGGTAATTCATCAGAGTGAAGTATTTTAGTTGCTCTATAGGTACAACACTTGTAAGACGTGTATTGGGTATGAATGTGCGGGTGATATTTGTTTCACCTTGGCTTTAGGAAACAAGAATAAGTGTATCATATTGATAGACTATCTACTATCAACTAATTAATTCCAAGAACCACAGCATATATAAATAATATCTCATGTTATACTTGCAGCTTACCGTAATGGTCTAGTCTCTAGTGCATACATAAAGGATCAGTGCTTTTTTTGTAAATTAATATTTGCCAATATTTGTTCCGTTCTATCAGGCCCCGTCAACTTGGGAACTGGGGGGATGGGGGTGCTGTCAGGTGCTGGGAACTTGAGGTGCTAGGGGTGCTGTCAGGCAACTTGAGGACCGGAGGGGGGGGGGGTGCTGTCAGGGGCCGGCAGCAACTTGGGACTTGGGGGTGGGTGCTATAAGGCTTCGGCTACTGGAGGAGCAGGGGGGAGGAGTTTCAGCACAGCTCCGTCCCCTCAGGATATTTTCCAGTACGTACCCCCCTCTGTGTATTTTCCGGTATGCCGTACCACCACGTACCCCCACAAAAATAGTACTGTAATGGATTATTATGGGCAATCGCTACTGAGACTAACACACCCCAAGAGAGGAAAAACGATCCTAAGACCATTTGAAAATGCTAATTTATCAAGATTAATCAGGGAATGACAGACCAGGTACATGATTACAGGTGGAGAGACAGCAAACAACTCATTGGATATACAATAAGGTAAATAAATTGCAGATTACAATATATGCCATTGCATACCAAAAAAGTGTCTTTGTGCAGTTCAATAGCTACCATGTACTGGGACCAATATCAATCTAGCACTAACTCATGTGAGTACGTGCTTTGTACATGGTACCTGGTACCTATTGAATTGCACAAAGCACTTTTTTGGTATGTAATTGCATGTATTGTAATCTGCAATTTATTTACCTTATTTTATATCCAATGAGTTGTTTGCTGTCTCTCCACCAGTAATCATGTATGATCACCTCCCTGGTCTGTCGGTCCCTGATTAATTTTAATAAATTTGCATTTTCAAATGGGCTTGGGAACGTTTTTCCTCTCTTGGTGTGTGCTACTATCAACTAGAACAGATGAGCAACATGATTCATGATAACCAGCTTCTTCGTGGCAGCCGGTCTTTATTTCTGTGCCGGCATCCTCATGGGCGGATCTTGCGTAGAGTCAGACTCTGAGGGGCTTAAAAATCTCAGATGCCAGGCACAAAAGTAAAGACTGGCGACTGGGAACTGGACTCCAGACCAGAGCAGCAACGATTGAACTTCTCATCTCTACTTACAACAAATGAAGTGCAGTACAACCTTCAAGAACAGAACTTACAAAACGTTCACTGTCGCTGGGTGAAGAAACAAGGTTTTTTTTTAACTAGTTTCAAATATATCACCTTTCTGGGCTGTAAAAGTCAGTTCAGTAAGTAACATAAGCAGCATACAGGGACAAGGCTATACTTTACATGGATAAAAATAGCACAAAACAACACAAATAAGACATTGGGTAATTGGACAACAGATTACAATCATTGTAAACAACATAAAAAATCCAATACATTAATGATATATAATATAAAAATAATGATATTATTATTATTATTATTATAGAAATAATAAAATGGCAATAACAATTTGACAATAAGTCTGAAATATCATTCGCAAGAGGGTAAATGCAAATGTTTATTCATTAAAGGGGTTGTTAACTACTTGGACATCCCCCTTCTAATTATACATATTTTCCTCAGTTAAAGTGAGAGATCTTGTACTCCCCTCCAGTGCTGGCGACTTTCCAGCGCGGTGAGTAATCACGTTCCTGGAGCTCATGTGACATTGTGACGTCGTGTGAGCCTCGTATCCAATCACAGCCGGCTTCTGTCTCTCTGCCTTCGGACCAAATGAGCGATCAACAGAAAGTGACGCAGCATCTGCCACTCAGTTCCTGTTGATTGCTCCTGTATCTGAAGGTGAGGTGACAGAAGCCAGAGGTGATTGGACGCGAGGCTCACATGACGTCACAATGTAGGATGAACCCCAGGAATGAGATTACCAACAGTGCTGGAACGGCACCAGCAAGATGTGGCACCCCTGTGACCAGGAGGCCACAGGGTGAACTGCAGCGGGACAGATAATATGGTCAGCTCACAAAAACACCCACACAAACACACTCCGACCCTGAGCTCAAGTCGCTTGAAACGAGGGGTGGTGGGGGTAGCTATGTGTGGGTGGGAAGTAGAGAGAACCCGGACAAAGGGGTGGAGGAACTAGACTCCAGACAAGACCTAGGAACATGAAGTTGGGCGAGTCGATCGAGAGCTTTCCAGAGAGAGGAGTAGACGGAGAGATTCCCTGGAGGGTGTAGAAGAAGGGAAAGCATCCACAAGCCGAAACACCCTTCAGCTGAGTATTGACTAACAGAGACTGAGGACAGTGGGGCCTGGCGGCCTGCACCAATTGCCAGCCGGGAACCCAAAAAGCTGAGAACCGTGGACTGTAGAAGGAGCCAGGTGTGCCCGACTAACCCGGGTCACTGGTGGCTGGGCCAGAGAACCGGCTCTGTAGATGTGGCCGGGAACGCGTTACACCCCTAACCATGAGACACCTGGCGGGGTGCAGGAACTCTAAGCTAGTGACCCAGAGTGGGGGATGACTCACTGTAGAGCACATGGCCGGACTGAACCCGTACGCGTGAGAGTGGAGAGCACAGAAGGGCCCGAGAGGTAGACTGAGGGGAGTTACGCAGGGGAACCGTCCCCGCTGCAGTAAGAGCCCCAGCCGGTGACTGTTGCGTGGAACCGATCCACAGCTAGTGTACAAAGAACTGTGCTTGTGAACCACTGTGAACTGTGTTTTGAGTAACGAAGAAAGTAAAGTACCCGGTGAATTCAAGATCTGTATCTGAGACTTATTGGTGCAGACTGCAGCGGCTCGCCTGCGGAGCCGCACACTTGTCCTCTACACTGCAATTAAATCCACCTCTTCTCCATCTGCCCTGGGGAACCAAGCCCTACCCGTGGAGGGCTCACCATCCCGGCTGCTACCTCCACCATCATCCCCAGCGGTCTGACTGGCAGCAGTGGCCCATATTGGCCACGACCCACGGGTGGGGTCAGGAATATCCCCATAAACTTTATTTTTCCCCTTTCTTTTTGCATTGCTGCACCTGGAACCACGGAGCCAGGCCACGCCGCCGTGGTATCCTAGAGACAGAAAGGTCCGGCTCTGAGTACCCTGGCTCCTGGGGGTGCAACATAGACATGTGGAGTCAGAAGGGGTTATACTAGTAGTGAACATCCCCTTTAAGGAAATGAGATTGATGATCAGGGTTGGAATTGTAAGCAGGAGATGACTTGGCTGCCAAAAGTGGAAAGTAAGAATTTTATCAAACCAATCTATTTATCGAATCAGCTCACAAATAATAAATGAAGGCACAGTAGTATAAAAGAGTCACATTCAGCGTAAAATAAAAATGCAGAAAATATTTATTTTTTATTTTTTATACTCATTTACATTTAATGTATCCAATATATTTCACATTTGCAGAACCTGAAAACAGTCTAGTGCATTTCATCAATATACATAAGAATGCGAATGCCTGAAAATTGCGGCTTTGCGTTTCTGGAGGATGTCTGGATGTGCGGTGTTTGAGAAATCCATAGTGAACATTGGAGCAATGTTTCTTTGCTCTCTATTTTAGATTTTTTTACATCTATCCTATCTTTTGTAGCCCACTTTACATCAGCGGTTGAGAAAGGTTTTCCCTAGTAAATGAATCCCTTTTATTAAACATTTTTTTAAAACTTTTCCTTCAAATCTGGACCTTCTAAAGATTCAAATTCACCAAATCCATAAGATTTTACAGGAATATTTGATTTGCGAATTGAATGCTTCTTTTTATACTTTGGGGTTTGACTCCAGATCATAAATAAATATAACATGCCAAAAAATAAAAACCCCTCTGTAGACCGTTCTGGAGCCCCGGCCACCCACCTTCTGGTCCTCTGCGCTTTTCCTCCTCCGTCGTTATGCACATCCTCTTTGGTCTCTACACTCCTGGCTCTGGCTTCAGGTTCAACTAAATCTCTGGCGACACACGTCTTAGGGTGGAATCACACTATCCTACTTAAGTGCGAGTCTCTCGGACGAGACTCGGATCAGTGACCCTGAATGGCCTCTCCCTCTCTGGACGGGAGTGTCAGCTGCTTGTGTTTTTGTGCAGCATCACACTCACGTCCAGAGAGAGAGCTGCCGTTCATGGTCACTGATCCGAGTCTCGTCTGAGAGACTCGCATGTAAGTAGGATAGTGTGTTTCCACCCTTAAGGTCATGACGAGTGCAACGATGGTATAATGAGCAAAAGCATAACCTAGCTAGAAGGCAAGGCTTGGAGTGAAGAGGTCGGAGAGGATGCAATCGATGGGAGAGGGGGAAAGGTAAAGGCGCTGCAAAACAGGAGTAGTGAGATATTATAATTGTTTTTTAATCATTTACCGACCCCTCTAAGATTCAGCCAATATGGCGGCTGAGTTGGTAAAAAAATCCAAATATTTTTCTTTAATTAAACAAGAATTTAATTCCATTTTAATAAGTGTGCTTAGTCTTTTAGGTTGTAAAAAACAATGGAAGGTCATTCATCTAACAGGTGCAAGGAGGTTTTTATTTGAATGCTTTTGACTTATTTTCCTGTATTAGGGGGAGAGGGAAAGCGACACGTAGATAGAGGGCAATCCCCACAGAATAAACAGAAAGTCTTTATTGAAAAGCAAATGTGACACACAACTTGCAAAAATATCTTAAAAACAATTTAAAAAGGGGTGAAATAGCCCACAAATAGAAAGGGGTCACCCCAGACGAGGTTCACAGCTAGTTACATGTACATGATGGATACGTGCTTCAATTTGCACATAAAAATGAAAGTCTGAAGGACAAATGTCCAGTTATCATCAGCACCAGCAGAAGTCAGAAGCAACCGGTTGGCAACCACAGTGGTGCAATAATTGGTACCCAAGTGTATACCACACTATAATTTCTGGGGACAAGAGCACTCATGGAAGGGTGCAAGAAAGAGTCAAACAATACTCAAATTATGCGATAGCGGACCACAGTTAACTTTCTCATAATATCAAGAGATACAATGGACCTCCTAACCTGGCCTGGGCACATTTGCTTTTCAATAAAGACTTTCTGTTTATACTGTGGTGATCGCCCTCTATCTATGTGTCGCGTTCCCTCTCCTAATGCTGGTTCTTTTAGACATGTAGAGGCAGATCCCTTTGTGAGACATTGGTGGTGCCCTCGGATACATCTTATCTGAAATTCATTTTCCTAAAGCCGATATGATTTTCTGTATTTTTTGGAGCATTAGGACGCAGTGTCTCCAGAAAAATACAGCTCAATCCGAACAGTATTACTGCTACACACTGTCAGGAGCTTTCAATTTCTCCATTGTTCTTTGTCTTTTTTCTTCTCCTTTTTTTTTCTTTAAATAAAATATATATATATATATTCTGAAGGAGGATTGGCAGTCCTTACCTTTTAAATAGTATTTTTTGGTCTATAATATGCAGTGCCTTCCCTTCAAAATAAAATAGGGGTGCATCTTATAGTCTAGATTAGTTTACCGGGGTCAAGACTGCAGTGGAGTGGGGTCACAGAAGGCAAGGTCCCTGCTGCAGGAACTTGACGGCAGCATGATTGGGGCGATGCTTCGAGCCCTGGATTGGAAGGATGGGCTATCCTTGCAGCGCAAAGTAGGCATTATTGACCTCCCAGCAATGGACACAAAGGACTTCAGGAATACGATGATGGAGGCTGTGCATGTGCAAATTGAATTGGAGCGCTCAGCACGAGACCGTGCAAATTGAATTCACATGTGCAAATTGAGATTTTGGAGAGCTGAGATCTCAAGCTGTGCATGCGACACTTCTGTCTGGTAACACTTTCTTAGAGTCTATCGCGTCGGAGGTGGTGCATGCGCAGATTGAGATTCTGGCTCTCTGTGATCTCAATCTGCGAAGGAGCCGCCTCTATTTTCCTGAATTTCTTTACGTCCATTGCCAGGATATCAATGACACCTCACACCGCCGGGACACCCTCTCCTTCCACCCTCACCATTTTACGTAAGTCTATCGCGTTGATGGTGGTGCATGTGCAGATTGAGATTTTGGCTCTCTGTGATCTCAATCTGCATATGCGCCACCTCCATTTTCCAGAAGATCTTTGCATCTATTGCCTGAATATCAATGGCGCTTACCTCACGCCGCTAGCACACCCTCTCCTTCCAGAACAGGGCCTGTATCATCACCCCACTTATGCCACTGCCAGCTTAGTGCAGTGGCGACCCTGCTTTCTGTGACACCACTCCATTGCCGCTGAGCCACCCCCGATAAACTACATTAGGAGTACAGTATGAGATGGACCTCATTTTAGCATTAATTTTTTTTCTATTGTCTTCCTATAAATGTGAGGTGCGTCTCATGCTCCAGTGCTATAGTCTGAACAATACGGTACTTCTTTCAACAATTTTGCCCATTAGAGTTTCTAACACCAAATGGCACCTGCCCCATAATTATAATGTAAAAGTGTTTCATAACACCTGCCATTGTTTGGTGCCCAATGTGAATTATTCCTATGTATTTCTCCAGTTGTACTCCCTTCTTTCATAGAGATAGCTTAAGTTAATTCCAAATTAATGTATTCAATTTCCTGCTGCCAAACCTGAGAGTTTATTAACATGGGTCTCATTTTAACAGTTGTTTGTTAATGTCAATACAAAATAAAATTAATATTTTTTTTTTTGTAAATGTATATTTATTAAACATTTTTCAATTAAAGGGTATACATTAAAAATTAATATTTTAACTTATGAGGATGGCTTTATATGTTTCCATAGAAGTGTCTTTTTTGCCTCCAAAATTGTAGATACATAATGCGAATACATCCCGCGAATGTCAGCATTAAATAAATGGATGTGGCCGGCAACAAAATAGCATTGACTTCTCTTACATATAGATGGGTCTAGTTCGCACGGTTTTAAGTATGGCACGTATGTTCCAATTCCTATGTCTTGAATACCCCAAGCTAGTCTTCGCCATCTTTAACCATTTGAGGATTCATGTTTTTGTCTCCTCCTTGCTCCTTTTTTAGATTCCCTATTTGCTTTGCTATGCTGAAGACATGATAGATTCCTAGGACGGAGTCTTCTCTCTTCCTTTATAGGAACTGGATGGATGTATAGTTTGAGTTTACAGCTTACAAATGAAGAATAAAAGTGCATGGTGTACAAAGTCATAATGTCCAAAAAGGTCCGGCTGTTATACAGCTAAGATCTTACCGATGTTAAAGAATGATCTAAAGATAAAGACATAAAAATGACAGGTCAATTGGGAAAACAATAAATTAGTAAAAACACATGCTTTACATAATGATAAGATCATTTTCAATAAATAGTAGTGTGCTATAATTCACTGAACATTGAACCGTAACTAAACATTTGCAAATACATTTTGTATTTTCTTGCCCCTTTACGTGGCAGCAGATCAAACCAGATCCGAGTACTGAGAGCGCATTGATCGCCCAATAGACTCCAGAGTATTGTGCCGCTCCAGGCTTCTGCCTGAGTGCACACTCCTCTGAGAACACTTTTGCGAGAACACACTCCTCCTTAAGCACACACATTCTGCCAAGCGCACACTCCAGCTTCACTATACACACTTTTGTGAGCACACACACTCCTGTCTGAGCACACAAACTTCTCCAAGCACACATTACTGCCTGACGACACACACTCTTGTGAGCACACACTCCTGTGTAAGCACTCACTTCTCCAAGCACACACTACTGCCGGACAGCATACACTTTTGTGAGCACACACTACTGCCTAATGATACACAATCTTGTGAGCACACACTCCAATGTAAGCACTCACTTCTCCAATTACACACTACTGCCTGACAACACACACTCTTGTGGGCACACACTACTGCCTAATGACACACACTCTTGTGAGCACACACTCCTGTGTAAGCACTCACTTCTCCAAGCACACACTACTGCCTGACAACACACACTCTTGTGAGCACACACTCCTGTGTAAGCACTTACTTCTCCAAGCACACATTACTGCCTGACAACACACACTCTTGTGAGCACACACTCCTGTGTAAGCACTTACTTCTCCAAGCACACACTACTGCCTGTAAACACACACTCTTGTGAGCACACACTCCAATGTAAGCACTCACTTCTCCAAGCACACACTACTGCCTGACAACACACACTCTTGTGAGCACACACTACTGCCTAATGACACACTCTTGTGAGCACACACTCCTATGTAAGCACTCACTTCTCCAAGCACACACTACTGCCTGACAACACACACTCTTGTGAGCACACAATCCTGTGTAAGCACTCACTTCTCCAAGCACACAGTACTGCCTGACAACACACACTCTTGTGAGCACACACTACTGCCTAATGACACACTCTTGTGAGCACACACTCCTATGTAAGCACTCACTTCTCCAAGCACACACTACTGCCTGACAACACTCACTTTTGTAAGCACACATCCTTGCCTGAGAACACACAATCCTACAAGTGCACACACCTGCTTGACCATTTTTTTAATTCTGTTCATTTCATTTTGTATTGAGGTCAACGCCTAATGAGGGCCATGCCATTACTTTCACTTTTTTACCTTAGCCCCTTCATGACCCTCTTTCACAGCTGAATATGGCTTCCAAGGTTGGAAAGGTTGGAGACCTTTGGGCTAAACCATTTGATGTGGGTTTAGAAGTATTCCAGTGGTCACTGTCCATTTAGAAGACCAATTTACACTCAGGCTTTACTTCCTGGCTGCTGTTTTCAGATGTTGCTTCAATATCACCATTTCATTTTCATCCTCATAATGCCACCTTTGTGAAGTGCACCAATGCCTGCTGTACCATACCAACCCCCAAAACATAATGCCCCCACGCAAATGTTTCAGGTGGGCATGTTTTTTTTTTCTTTCTTTGGCTTGCAAGCCTCCCCCTTGAAAATGGTCTTCACAGCCAAATGTCACGACTCCCCTGCACAGTGCGTCTAGGATGCTATAGTGATTATACTGTGACTGGTACCTGGGTGTGCTGGACTGCAAGTATGCTGACTTTCAGTGCAGTCCTCCATTCTGGTGCTGGGTTGCTCAGGTGTTCCATCTACCCAGTGATTGGTCTGATGCTATACTGAGCAATCTCTCCCAGAACTCTGACAGTCATACTATCTATGTGAAGTGGTGCTGTTGGCCTGCACACCTGTGACTGTCTAGTTCTGATCATTGTTATCTGTCCCCAGATTATTGTGTGATTCCTCCTCTGTCTGCTACCTATGCTTGGTATGATCTCCTGGTTTTTTGACCCTAGACTGTGACCTGACTACACCTGAGTTGACTCTCTGAATTCTCTTTA
Source organism: Allobates femoralis (assembly GCA_033576535.1). NCBI lineage: Eukaryota > Metazoa > Chordata > Amphibia > Anura > Aromobatidae > Allobates > Allobates femoralis. The sequence continues at coordinate 86,347,601 of JARQOC010000009.1, forward strand.
TGCCCTCTTGGAACCTGACCTCGGACTACTATGAGCTCTTCTGGTACCTGACCCTGGATTACCTGACTACTCTGCTGTCAACACTACCTGTAGGTAGTGACTAGCATCATACCAAACAGTTGCAATCCAGGGTGGAGTAGGGGAGGGCCAGATGACTATAATTATTGTAATATTTTTATTACACATTTAATATGCTTTTGGGTTCAGTACATTGGATTTGCAACTAATACATTTGACACAATTGAATTTTCTGGTCAAATTCAAAGTAAACTATAGAATTAAAATGTTGCCAGATTTGCTCATCATTAATAAATAGTATGACTCCATCATTTTCCAGTGTCTGAATTGCAGAGTTTAATATTCAAACAACATTTTCTCAACTAAAGTCACAGTGCAGTCCTAGATTATTCTGATTTATAGCCAAGTATTAGAGTAATTACCTGAATGAACACTGTGTCTCCTCGTGCGTGCTATTAATACCTGTTAAAATCAGAGGACCAACATCAGTATAGTCTATTTGATTTGATCCAGATATATAAGAATTGATCAATACTAGGAGCAAAACAAAACCTTAAAATGGTAAGACTCTGGAGAATAAAGATAGAGTCATCTGGATCTGTGTTATCTTATGTGGATCGTTAACCAACTTATCTTAATAGAGGGATTTTTATAAATTTATATTTTTTAAATATTTTGAAAACCAGGTATCATTTCCTTTACACGTCACAAATCCTTGCTACTTAGTGTTAGTGTCACATCAAATCCAAATAAAATACACTTAGGTCACGTCTTGCATAGTGGTGGTCAGTATCGGGGACATCATAAATCAGTTCCCAGCAGAGCACAGTTTATACAGCAGAGTCACTGGGTAAGTGTCTCTCTCCTGTAGAGTGTAAGCTTTTATGGTCAGTGGAGTCCTCTCCCTCTCTCTAATAAGTGTAAGCTCCTGTAGGCAGCAGGGTCCTCTCTGCTGTAGAGTGTAAGCTCTTATGGTCAGCAGTGTCCTCTATCTCCTGGAAAGTTCAGAGGGGGTCCTCACTTTCTCCTGCAGAGTGTAAGCTCTTATGGTCAGCAGTGTCCTCTATCTCCTGAAAAGTTCAGAGGGGGTCCTCACTCTCTCCTGCAGAGTGTAAGCTCTTATGGTCAGCAGTGTCCTCTATCTCCTGTGAAGTGTAAGCTCATATGTTCAGAGGGGGTTCTCTGTCTCTCCTGTGGAGTGAAAGTTCTAATGGTCAGTAGGGTCCTCTCTCTCTCCTGTAAAGTGTAAGCTCATATGGTCAATGGGGTCTTCTCCCTCTTTCTCTTGTAGAGTGTAAGCTCTGATGGTCAGCAGCATGTTTTCTCTCTGTAGAGTGTAAGCTCTTATGGACAGCGGGGCCTCTCTCTTCTGCAGAGTGTAAACTCTTATGGTCAATGGAGTCCTCTCTCTCCTGTACAGTGTAGGATCTCATGGTCATTGAAGTCTCTCTCCTTTATAGTGTAAACTCTTATGGTCAGTGAGGTCCTCCCTCTCTCCTGTAGACTGTAAGCTCCTATTGTCAGCAGAGTCCTCCCTCACTCTCTCCTGTGGAGTGAAAGCTCTTATGGTCAGTGGACTCCTCTCTCCTGTAGAGTATAAGCTCTTATGGTCAGTGGGGTCCTCTCTCTCTCTTTCTATCCTCTCCTGTTAAGTGTAAACTCTTATGGTCAATGAAGTTCTCTCTCTCCTGTGCAGTGTAGGATCTCATGGTCATTGAGGTCTCTCTCCTTTATAGTGTAAGCTCTTATGGTCAGTGAGGTCCTCTGTCTCCTGTAGAGTGTAAGCTTTTATGGTCAGTGGGGTCCTCTCCTGTAGTGTGTAAACTCTTATGGCCAGTGAGGTCCTCCCTCTCTCCTGTAGAGTGTAAGCTCCTATTGTCAGCAGAGTCCTCCCTCACTCACTCCTGTGGAGTGAAAGCTCGTATGGTCAGAGGACTCCTCTCTCCTGTAGAGTATAAGCTCTTATGGTCAGTGGGTCCTCTATCTCTATCCTCTCCTGTTAAGTGTAACTCTTATGGTCATTGAGGTCTCTCTCCTTTATAGTGTAAGCTCTTATGGTCAGTGAGGTCCTCTGTCTCCTGTGGAGTGTAAGCTTTTATGGTCAGTAGGGTCCTCTCCTGTAGTGTGTAAACTCTTATGGCCAGTGAGGTCCTCCTCTTCCTGTAGAGTGTAAGCTTTTATTGTCAGCAGGGTCCTCCCTCACTCTCTCCTGTGAGTGAAGCTCTTATGGTCAGTGGACTCCTCCTCCTGTAGAGTATAAACTCTTATGGTCAGTGGGGTCCTCTCTCTCTTTCTATCCTCTCCTGTTAAGTGTAAACTCTTATGGTCAATGGAGTTCTCTCTCTCCTGTGCAGTGTAGGATCTCATGGTCATTGAGGTCTCTCTCCTTTATAGTGTAAGCTCTTATGGTCAGTGAGGTCCTCTGTCTCCTGTGGAGTGTAAGCTTTTATGGTCAGTGGGGTCCTCTCCTGTAGTGTGTAAACTCTTATGGCCAGTGAGGTCCTCCCTCTCTCCTGTAGAGTGTAAGCTCCTATTGTCAGCAGAGTCCTCCCTCACTCTCTCCTGTGGAGTGAAAGCTCTTATGGTCAGTGGACTCCTCTCTCCTGTAGAGTATAAACTCTTATGGTCAGTGGGTCCTCTCTCTCTTTCTATCCTCTCCTGTTAAGTGTAAACTCTTATGGTCAATGAGTTCTCTCTCTCCTGTGCAGTGTAGATCTCATGGTCATTGAGGTCTCTCTCTTTTATAGTGTAAGCTCTTATGGTCAGTGAGGTCCTCTGTCCCTGTAGAGTGTAAGCTTTTGTGATCAGTGGTCCTCTCCTGTAGTGTGTAACTCTTATGGCCAGTGAGTCCTCTCTCTCTCCTGTAGAGTGTAAGCTCCTATGTCAGCAGAGTCTCCCTCACTCTCTCCTGTGGAGTGAAAGCTCTTATGGTCAGTGACTCTCTCTCCTGTAGAGTATAAGCTCTTATGGGTCCTCTCTCTCTTTCTCTCTCTTTCCTTCCTGTTAAGTGTAAACTCTTATGGTCAGCAGGACTCTCTCTCTCCTATAGAGTGAGACTCTTATGGTCAGCGGGTCCTCTCTCTTTTTCTCTATTAGCTAGTGATGATTAGGTAGCTGGATGTCACACACGTAGAATAGGATATCACAGTCTCTCTCTGTAGCTGCACTATCACCCACCTGGTTCCTACTGTGCAGTTCCTAGATAGGAATAACTATAACAGTAGGACTAGAAGGTGACTGCTCAGGCCTCGTTCCCTGAAAAGCCAACATGAGTTTCCCGTAACCTCCTAAGGAACCAGGGGTGAGGTTGCAAAGGGAAACAACCGCAACAGGGCAAGCATACAGAGGCAGACAATCCAGACGTGACAGTGAAGGGGCAGGGATAAAGTATGATAAGGAGGGAATGGGAAGGGAAGGAAGCAGCTACACCGCAAATTACTCACTGACTCCTACACCGGTGTGATGATTTGGCATCTATCCAAGACAATGAAATGGTGCTTTTTCTTATTATTAATGGTCCTTTATTAATCTTTAATAATTAAAAGCATCATATGGTCCACATGGGGGACCGCTGGACGCGTTTCGATGAAACCATCTTAATCATTAGCAAATTACAAAAAAAACACAAAATTTATACATACTAAACCATCCCCACCTGAAAAAAATCATCAACAATTAAAAACAAACGAGGATATAACCCCCCCCAAACCTTTAATTATGTTACCATGTATCTTTTATTTATCGCAATTTACAGTTGTGACATTTTTGCCGCAGAATCCCACAGCAATTCGTCAAAATCACTATCAGCACGCAAGTATAATATATATTTCCAGGGGGATATATTAGATTTATATGTAACAGAGACTACACCACATTTGAGACATCTCCAATTTCCCAGGAATATATTGTTTTAAGCATAACCCAAAGACCCATTAAATAATATTATTTCTTAACCCGAAAGAATATATTGTTTTATATATATCTCATGAAAATCTGTAGCTCATAGCATCTCCCAGTTCCACATTATTAGTGTTTTTGGCCTCCTCCCTAGTAAATAATTAGCCTCTTTGCTCTTCCCCTGGAAGCTGTCAGAGTGATGCCCGGTTGCAGATCTTGGTGGAGGGCATAGTGGGCCGTATTAACGACACAAAACATTTGCTGCAGAGTTTGACCAAAATGAAGTGGGACCATCATTCCAGATGGGTCACTTGTGGTGTCACCCAATTGTACCCGTCCATTCTTCATACTAAGGCAATTTGGGTCAACACTAAAATCTTGCGAAGCATTAAGGTTTTTAGTGATAATGAGAAAGAATTCCTTGGCATGTGCATTGAACACCTACTGAAAAGGAACTTCTTCAAGTTTGACAGGACCTTTAACATTCAGCTGCAGGGTTGCACTATGGGGGCCAAGTTTTCCCCTTCCCTAGCATGTTTGTATATGATGGAGTGGGAGGGGAAATTCATATACAACTATGATAATCCCTTCATAAATCAGATTAGATGGCTCGGGAGATACATCGATGACATGGTCCTAATCTGGAACATGTCACCAGGTGCATCTCCTGTCCATGATCCATTCGAGTTAGTGAATTATTGTCAAAACAACGATTTTTGTCATTCACCATGGAAGTCCACAGTAATTGTGCTCCCTTTCTTGATTTAATGCTTGTTGGAGATGACAAAACGGGTGATATCAACTCCAAACTCTACTGTAAAGCCATCAGAGGAAATACATTACTCCAAGCCAACAGTTATTATCCAAAGCATGTCACGAAAAATCTCCCGATTGGAGAATTTGTGCGTGCTAGGAGAAACTGTTCAGTTGAACAAATCTACCTTTCAGAGGCTCAGAATATAGATAAAAGTTTGAGGGAAAGGGGATACAAAGGGTGGATGATTGAACGGGCTCATAAGATCACGGACCAAAGGAACAGATCATCACTTTTGTTTGGTGACAAAAATGGGAATGATAACAAGAACCCAAACATAACTAACAAATCTAGTCCCAATTTGCCTACATTTGTCACCCCATTCAGCAGTGATTTCACAAGTATTAAAAAATTACTGGATACAAATATCCCCATTCTATTCCAGGATGATTCTCTTCGGAGAATATTATCAACAGGATGGAGATCAGTAGCCTGTAAGTCCAGGGACACTGGCAGCATAATTTCACCCAGCATCTTCTCAAGTGATACCCTTAGCAAACCCACATGGTTTACATACAAGGGGTCATATAAATGTAGTGGTAACAGGTGTGATTTGTGCTGCAATACAGATGTCAGTAACGTTTTTTACAATAACTTCACGAAAAATAAATTTTTCATTGGTTCATACATAAATTGTAATACAACACACGTTCTGCACCTGGCTGGTTGCACCGCGTGTGATGTATATTATGTGGGGTGTACAATTCGAACCCTAAAAAAGTGCCTGGCTGAACACATGCCCGCTGCAAAACCTGACTCCAATACCCCAAGATGAGGTATGTTTGGTTTGTCCCGTCATTTCCGAGACATCCATGGCGGGGATTTGACATCACTTTCTGCAAAGGGGATTGAGCGTGTACACCGCCCTTATCGAGGTCGGGATTCCTGGGAAATCGGAGATGTCTCAAATTTGGTGTAGTCTCTCTGTTACATATAAATCTAATATATCTCCCTAGAAATATTTACTAAACTTGCGTACTGATAGATATTTTGACGAATTGCTGTGGGATTCCGCGGCTGAAATGTCACAGCTGTAATTTGTGATAAATAAAAGATACATGGTAACATAATTAAAGGTTTGAGGGGCTAAATCCTGGTCTCTTTTTAATTGTTGATGATTTTTTCCAGGTGATTGAAAAAAAAGGGGGGTGGTTCTGTGTATAAATTTTGTGGTTTTTATTTGTAATTTGCTAATGATTAAGATGGTTTCATCGAAACTCGTCTAGCGGTCCCCCATGCAGACCATATGATGCTTTTAATTATTAAAGATTAATAAAGGACCATTATTAAGAAGAAAAAGCACTGGTTTCCTTCACTAATTTCAGGGATGAAGTATACCTGAGTTGTCGCTCCAGCTAGGAAACCCTAGGCTAGTCCGTGTCCCCAAGATTACCCCTAATGGTGAGGATACCTGGGTCTAATACCTTCCTAGGCTCCTGAAATAAACTCATCCAGATGTCCCCCCTTCCTCCTAAGGGGGTAGAAGAGCAGGAGAGCAAGGAAAAAACAGAGAACACAGACAGGACAACGAGCATGATTAGGCTCCAGGGATTTTTCAAGACATAGACCATGTTGCTGTAAAAGAACCAATACCTCCACAACACAGGTATAAGCACACACTATGGCCTGAATACACATGCTATAGCCGGCATTGGAGTGGGCTTCAAAGGTGGATAGATATAGCAGAAAAGTAGGGTGATTACAATCTACAGCTGAGAGGCTAAGAGAGGATTATACAACAGTTAAAGGGTCCTTAACTCTTTTAGCATAAAAGAGCAAGGACATAGAATCGATCATAAGTGAGCACCACAGAATGTCTGCAGACTACAGACTTGAGACTTTCTGACCTCAGATCTCCCAGAGGTGACAGCGGGATGTGGAACCCTCAAGATACTCTCCTCTTCCTAAATATATTTTCCAAGTAATTATAAGTGTTCCAGCATTATTATTATTTTTATAATTATTGATTTATATAGCGCCATTAGATTCCATGGCGCTTTACATGAAAAAGGGGTAGAAGAAAGACAGGTTCAATAAATGCATGGGGACCAGACAAACAGGAACAGGAGGGGATGGGACCCTGTCCGTGAGGGCTCACAATCTATGAAATTTATTTGACACAAAATCACATTTTTAAGGAAAATCCGCAAATTAAAATGTTAAAAAATCCAGTCATCCCTCATGATAATCTTCCATTCTACTGGGAAATCAGTGTCTGCATTGATATGAAAATGAAGCTAAAGTTATGTCTGAAACCTCCGTCACTCCAGCTCTATTTCCCGCCCAGAGCCACTCACTCATGTTTTTTCGCGGCCGCACCTGCCGAAACCGCACTTGCCGCACACTTACCGCAAGCCCCATAGACTTTGTATGGGGCTTGCCGCAAGTGAACCGCAAGTGCGGCCCGTTATGCGGTAATTGCAGCAGTTGCGGTTTTTTCACCGCAACTGCCACGATCAGCGAAAAACGCTGATGTGAAAGCAGCCTAAGGCCCCTTTCACATCAGCGTTTTTTTTTTAAATCGTGGCAGATGCGGTGAAAAAACCGCATCTGCCGCGATTACCGCATAACTGCGACACTTGCGGCACAGTTGCGGCAAGCCCAATGCAATGTCTATGCGGGCTTGCGGCAGGTGCGGCAAGTGCAGTATCGGCACTTGTGGCAGGTGCGGCCGCAAAAAAAACGCATCTGCCGCGATTACCGCATAACTGCGACACTTGCGGCACAGTTGCGGCAAGCCCAATGCAATGTCTATGCGGGCTTGCGGCAGGTGCGGCAAGTGCAGTATCGGCACTTGTGGCAGGTGCGGCCGCAAAAAAACGCGTCTGACCGCGTTTTTTTTTTCGCGGCCGCACCTGCCGCAAGTGCCGAAACCGCACTTGCTGCACCTGCCGCACACTTACCGCAAGCCCCATAGACATTGCATGGGGCTTGCCGCAACTGTGCCGCAAGTGTCTCGGTTATGCGGTAATCGCGGCAGGTGCGGGTTTTTCACCTCATCTGCCGTGATTTTAAAAAACCGCTGATGTGAAAGGGGCCTTAGAAAGGTATGTCATTTGAGTTAATGCTGTGTGCTTACCATAATACTTGCTAGTACAATCAGTGATAGCAGAATGATGTATATCTTCGATACATTAGATCTTGCACTGGACTGTTTTGGCGAGTCAACAATCTGATCTGACGAACTACCTAAAAGAAAAAAGAAAATAACCTAGTTTGCAGGATGTTTCCAAGATATTTTTTTAACTAAATGTATTGCTTTACAATTCATACACTTCATGTTACCCAATAAAAGTTAAAGTGTTTTGTAATTTAAATTATTATCTCATAAATCAATACTAAACTTGAAAATGAGTAAGTTTGTAATACATCTTATAAGATGATTATGATTCTTTCTCCTCCTGGACTGATGTTTCGTTCTCAAAGTTCTCAATTCCCAGGTGAAGTCTTTCTTTGGTGACTGCAGATGTTCCCATAAAATGACAGTTACAACTGATTTTAGCACAGCAAAAACGCAACCAAAAGCCTAAAATGTAACTTTTATTGTACCATATATCATTAAAAGAATCTATGTACATATAGGAAATCAAACACAAGTGCTACACAGTATGGAGGACAAGACGGAATACTGACACAAGTTACATAACAATTGTCAGGAGGATATGCTGTTCCCAAGTATATGTACTTACATCATGTTATGCCATAAAAACCTACAAAGAGCAATAAAGGGAAAAATCAAAGGTCATAGACCTATAACCCTGTCTGGGATGACAGAATAATGATACTAGAAGAGGCAAGTGAATAGGCACAATTTGAGAGTAGAAAGATGTAAGATTGCCAGCATGTACGTCCATCCGTCCCCGCCGCCCCAACGCATGTTTCATGAGTACTTCCTCAGGAGGCGTGGATAAGTTTCTACGTAGAGAGAAGGAGGAGGAATGAGCTCCCTCCTTCCTCCATAGACCTTTATGAGCACCAACAGTCATCGCTTATCTAAGTAATGGGAAAGTCTGAATTCTCTGAATCCCTATTTTCCCCATGAATTGAGTTTTAAAAATGAATGATCAGTCCTGGAGGAGGAGGAAGCAGATTTCTCTAATAAGGTATATTATAAAGTTTCCTATTTCAAAGTTTAGTATTAATTTATTAAATACAAATTAAAACAAAAGTTGGCTTCCTCCTGAGGAAAGCTTGGTTTGGTTATAAACTTGGAATGAACTCTTAAAGGCTAGGTACACCTTCACATTGAATTTGTCTTTATTGTTCGTTTTCTTTCTGTATGCAAAATTATTCAACTTTCTAAAAAGTTTTCACTAACCATGTTCTACCATTGTAATGTTGTAAAGGGTCTGTAATTCCTTTTTTGATTGATTCGAGTGCTCTGCAGAGATGTTAAAAATCAGAGCTCCTCTTGTTCTTCCTCCCTTCTCTCAGGATAAGAGATGGCAGGAGGAAATGGATAGGTGAAATGGTGTTGCAGTGGAGAGGAGGGAAAGTATTTCAAATGGCACAGAAAAAAAACTATAAACAAGGAGTGAAGCATATGGAGCGGAAAGTAAAGTATAAGAGGTATGCAGGTACAAGAAAGCAACTGAAGATAACAGCATGCTGGGTACACACATAAACTATTCACAACTGCCCTGGGTGTCCCGCTCCAAGTACGGTAAGCGAAACCATCTTGCTGCTCCAATATCACCCCGGAGGACTGTCCTGCAGTGCCGGTAACATTACCGGAACCGTAGGTGGCGTCACGATACACTTTTAGTTTTATGTTTGACTGTTTTCCCCTTTATAATGCGACCATCAGGGCTAGGGGACCGGGCAACAGGCCCCAGTGACATCCCCCCGTGAATTAAACGCCCAGGATCGGGTACCCCACGGCCCTGGGGCGGGTCATGATTTTTTTTAATTTTGTTATTTTTTGTATTAAATATTAATGTACATCTAAAAAGTACGGAACATACCATCAATATGTAATGTGGGTGTTGTGTGTCCTTCACTTAACACAGCTGAGGTTTGCTGACCTTCTTTAGGTCTTCCCGTTTCAATAATACTTTTCATTGTGCTGACAGGCTCATCTGCAAGAAAAGAGTGTATATATTACCATGTTGTATATGCAGTCACATATTTTTGCAGCATACAAAGTAAAGTCCTACTATATCAAATGTCAAAACCTATAGAAAAAGACCACACCAATTGATAATAATAAAAATAATATTTTATTGAATAATATAAAAGTGAATAATCATAAGATATACACAGAAAGAATGAAAGTAATGATGCACAGAAAATCACACTGAATGTACAGAGGATATATTACTCTAACCAGCAATGTAACATAGTAAAATACTGTATGAACAAATATATAAAAATTCAACTTGACCCATAAAAAAATATATTTAGATAGCAGCAATAAGTTGGAATGTAAAAAAATAAATATAAAAGCCGGCCAATATGAATGTGGACGAATAAGGCAGGTAGGGGGTTAAATGACTCAAAACATATATAAATTCATCATGTGAATTGCACCCGACGCACGTTTCAATGAGGCTTTGTGCAAGGCCTTTTCTATAGGCCAGATATTTCTGTGACTACACCTTCATATACATTTTTCTTGTGTGTAAGTCATCCCTATTGGCCCTGTGGGTTTTTCTGGCAACCCTATATATATATATAGGGCTTGTATATCAATTACGTCTTAGAAATATGTTGCAACAAATGGGGCATCTCATGGAATGTTATCATATGACAAAGATGAAACCACCTGCTTCCTAGGCATCAGTATGGGTCTTTAAATAGTCATGTAAATCACAGGGTGATGTACTTCTGCTAATGGTCCATTTCAGTCACCTGATGGCTACAACCAATCACAGGCTTCAGGAGTCAGGTGACCTTGTTCTTCTGACCATGATGTCCTTCGTATGATGTGTCCAAAGTAGACAAGTCGTAGCTTGGTGATTCTTGCTTCCAGTCACATGTCTGGCTTGATTTGATTGTTCTTCTTGCCACCTATGGTATTGATAACATCCTTCTCCAGCACATTTTGAAGGTGTTGATTCTTCTTCTACCTTGTTCCTTTATTGTCCATATTTCACATCCACATGTAAACACCAGACTATGTACGAGCCGTGTCTTCATCACCGTTGAAATGTTCGTTGACTTTGAAGGGTACCTCCTCATATTTCTATTTGATGTTTGGAATGGATACTCAACATAAATGAAATGGATATGCCAAGCTAGGCAATGACCGTTATGAGCCAGGTGATCGCTTACCTGTTGAGCATTTCACAGGCAAGCAATCAGTAAAGTCTTTTACAATATTTGGTTTCAGGAAATTGAGAGATTCAACTAGATTCTGTAGAACGGTCGTTAAGAACACCTTCCTATAACGACATGATGATGGGATCTGAAAAAGAAACAGAGTCACTGTAATGGCGACCTGGCCGTTTTTATAAAACTACAAATGTATGGCTGATGCAGTGGTCATTTTTTATTTTGTGGAAGCCAATCCTGTTCACTTTACATTTAAATGGTTACTGTGCTTTAGAAAAAGCTTTGCATAACTCAACAGTACAAGCAAAAATAAAAATTGTAATATATCATATCGTAAAATTGTATTTCTTTCTCCACTTATGAGCCACTACCCCCCAAAGTGTTAGGTTAAATGTTCTGTTATATTCTTCGTAGAGAAGTGATGTAGAGAAGAGATGAAGAGCAGCTCACCACAGGCAAATCCAGCTACCGCTTCAAGGAAATGTATTTAAAGGGGTTATTCGTAACAAGGACAACCTCTTCTGATTCCACATGTCCCCCCCAGTAAATTAAAGCCTGTACTCACCTCCCATTCTGGCACCGTTCCAGCAGTGTCCATAATTGTGGTTACATAACATTGTGATGTCACATGAGTCCTGTACCCAATCACTGTTGACTTCTGTCTCCCGTCCTTCGCACCAATGAGTAAGTCAACAGGAAGTGAGCACCGTGTCTGCCGCTCAACTTCACGTTAATAGCTCCTGTGTCCAAAGACATGGAGGCAGAAACCAGTGGGGATTGGGTGCGGGGTTTACGTGACATCACAATGTCATGTAAGCCCCAGAACCGCAATTACCGATACCACAGGAACAGGAGGGAGTATAGGCTTTTCATTTTACCTAGGGGGGGACATGTGGAGTCAGAATGGGTTGTCCTAGTAGTAGACAACCCTTTTAAGTGCTGGGTTAACAGCCACACAGTTCAGTACTGCTGTACATTGTCTTGTAAGCCCCAGAACCGCAATTACCGATACCACAGGAACAGGAGGGGAGTATAGGCTTTTCACTTTACCTAGGGGGGGACATGTGGAGTCAGAATGGGTTGTCCTAGTAGTAGACAACCCTTTTAAGTGCTGGATTCACAGCCACACAGTTCAGTACTGCTGTACATTGTCTTCTATTGCTACTACTGCTTCTGTCTATGTGCTACAGATCCGTTTATGTAGAAAAAAAGCCCAGGTTTAGATTCCGCGCAGACCACAAAGCAGGAAGGGTATGTTTGATGTCCGTTTATTGAGCCAACGCGTTTCACAACAGGACCTGCTGCTTCCTCAGTTTTGCCCTGAGGAAGCAGCAGTCCTGCTGTGAAACGCGTTGGCTCAATAAACGGACATCAAACATACCCTTCCTGCTTTGTGGTCTGCGCGGAACCTAAACCTGGGCTTTTTTCTACATAAACGGATTTCTCCCTCACCAGGTGTCTGCAGCGACCAGGATAACAAGGCTCTTGCAGTTTGTTGTGACTCACACAACCCAAAGAGGTGTGTCACACTAATCGGGGGGCATTGAATTATCATCATAGATAAGACCCTATGTGCGCTCCCTTCTCTCTTTGTTTTATATGCTACAGAGAAAGAAGAGCAGCAATCTATCTTTATGTCCATCCATCCTAGCAGCTATTCTCCACCCAATAGCTCAGAGATAACTGAAAAGTAGAGATGGCGCCTACAGAGAAGAAAGCCACTAAAAATGCAGTATACAAGCCAGAGTGGAGTTCATTTTAAGGGAAAAGGATCATGATGAAATATCAATTTTTCCATATACACATATTTAGCAAACATTTATGGGGGTGCTTCTTTATTACGTGACTATCCTCACAAAAAAAAATGAAAAATTCTAGTTTGCAGGCCAGCTGAAATAAAATGACATGCCTTCCTTTTGGAGAAAGAATAATGTGCTGCAGTCCCCATTGTGATAATCCCAGCAGATAAACACACGTACCTTAAATGAACATTCCTCAATAAACTGAATTTCCTTTTTTAAATCTTTAATCGTTTCATTTAATCTACGTCCTGGGACCAACTTTCTCAGTACGTCATTGATTGAAAACAATATCAATAAGTGCTGACAGTTTTGGTCCTAAAGAAAAAAGACAAGAAATATAAAAGTACTGTCACTATAAAAAAAATATCATCATGTAGCACCAGCAACATATGGATTTATAACAAAAACAATATCAATAAGTGCTGACAGTTTTGGTCCTAAAGAAAAATGACAAGAAATATAAAAGTACTGTCACTATAAAAATAATCTCATCATGTAGGATCAGCAACATATGGATTTATGACAAAAATAATCTTAAGGACATAAATATGAAATAGCTACTCTGCAGCTTTGCTCTCTCTCTAGTTCCACTCTGAACATTTGCTCTGTCCCTGTACCTTTGCACTCTCCCTACTTCCACAATGCACCCCTCTCTCCCTGCTCCCACTCTACACGTTTGCTCTCTCCCTGGACCTTTGAACTCACCCTGCTCCCACTCTGCACCTTTGCTCTCTCCCTGCTCCCACTCTGCACCTTTGCTCCCTTCGTGCTCCCACTCAGCAACTTTTCTCTCTTCCTGCTGCCACTCCACCCCTTTGCACTCTCCCTGCTCCCACTCTGCACCTATGCTCTCTTCCTGCCCCAACTCTGCACCTTTCCTCTCTCCCTGCTCCCACTCTGCACCTTTGCTTTCTCCCTGCTCCCACTCTACACATTTGCTCTGTCCCTGCACCTTTGCACTCACCCTACTCCCACAAGGCACCCCTCTCTCTCTCTCTCTCTCTCTCCCTGCTCCCACTCTACACGTTTGCCCTCTCCCTGGAACTTTGCTCTCTCCCTGCTCTCACTCTGCACCTTTACTCCCTTCCTGCTCCCGCTCAGCACCTTTCCTCTCTATCTGCTCCCACTCTGCATCTTTGCTCTGTCCCTACACCTTTGCAATCCCCTTTTCTCTCTTCCTGCTGCTACTCTGCCCCTTTGCTCTCTCCCTGCTCCCACTCTGAACCTTTGCTCTCTTCCTGCCCCAACTCTGCACCTTTCCTCTCTATCTGCTCCCACTCTGCATCTTTGCTCTGTCCCTGCACCTTTGCAATCCCCTCTCTCTCTCCCTCCCTGCTCCCATTCTACACGTTTGCTCTCTCCCTGAACCTTTGCACTCTCCCTGCCTGCCCACTTCCGCACCTTTGCTCCCTTCCTGCTCCGACATCTGCACCTTTGCTCTCTCCCTGCTCCTACTCTGAAACCTTTCCTCTCTCCCTGCTCCCACTCTACACCTTTGCTTTTTCTGTATTCTCATTCTGCACATTTGCTCTCATCCCGGACCTTTGCTCTTCCCTGCTCCCACTCTGCACCTTTGCTCCCTCTCCTGCTCCCACTCGCACCTTTGCTCTCTCCCTGCTCCCACTCTGCACCTTTGCTCTCTCCCTGCTCCCACTCTGCACCTTTGCTCTCTCCCTGCTCCCACTCTGCACCTTTGCTCTTCTCCCTGCTCCCACTCCGCACCTTTGCTCTTCCCTGCTCCCACTCCGCACCTTTGCTCTCTCCCTGCTCCCACTCTGCACCTTTGCTCTCTCCCTGCTCCCACTCTGCACCTTTGCTCTCTCCCTGCTCCCACTCTGCACCTTTGCTCTTTCCCTGCTCCCACTCTGCACCTTTGCTCTCTCCCTGCTCCCACTCTGCACCTTTGCTCTCTCCCTGCTCCCACTCCGCACCTTTGCTCTCTCCCTGCTCCCACTCGCACCTTTGCTCTCCTCCCTGCTCCCACTCTGCACCTTTGCTCTCTCCCTGCACCTACTCTGCACCTTTGCTCTCTCCCTGCTCCCACTCTGCACCTTTGCTCTCTCTCTCCCTGCTCCCACTCCGCACCTTTGCTCTCTCCCTGCTCCTACTCTGCACCTTTGCTCAGTCCCTGCTCCACTCCGCACCTTTGCTCTCTCCCTGCTCCCACTCCGCACCTTTGCTCTCTCCCTGCTCCCACTCTGCACCTTTGCTCTCTCCTTGCTCCACTCTGCACCTTTGCTCTCTCCCTGCTCCCACTCCGCACCTTTGCTCTCTCCCTGCTCCCACTCCGCACCTTTGCTCTCTCCCTGCTCCCACTCTGCACCTTTGCTCTCTCCCTGCTCCCACTCTGCACCTTTGCTCTTTCCCTGCTCCCACTCTGCACCTTTGCTCTGTCTCTGCTCCCACTCCGCACCTTTACTCTCTCCCTGCTCCCACTCCGCACCTTTGCTCTTCCCTGCTCCTACTCTGCACCTTTGCTCAGTCCCTGCTCCCACTCCGCACCTTTGCTCTCTCCCTGCTCCCACTCCCGCACCTTTGCTCTCTCCCTGCTCCCACTCTCGCACCTTTGCTCTCTCCCTGCTCCCACTCTGCACCTTTGCTCTCTCCTTGCTCCCACTCTGCACCTTTGCTCTCTCCCTGCTCCCACTCTGCACCTTTGCTCTCTCCCTGCTCCCACTCTCCGCACCTTTGCTCTCTCCCTGCTCCCACTCTGCACCTTTGCTCTCTCCCTGCTCCCACTCTGCACCTTTGCTCTTTCCCTGCTCCCACTCTGCACCTTTGCTCTCTCCCTGCTCCCACTCTGCACCTTTGCTCCCTTCCTGCTCCCACTCTGCATCTTTGCTCTCTCCCTGCTCCTACTCTGCACCTTTGCTCTCTCCCTGCTCCCACTCCGCACCTTTGCTCTCTCCCTGCTCCTACTCTGCACCTTTGCTCAGTCCCTGCTCCCACTCCGCACCTTTGCTCTCTCCCTGCTCCCACTCCGCACCTTTGCTCTCTCCCTGCTCCCACTCTGCACCTTTGCTCTCTCCCTGCTCCCACTCTGCACCTTTGCTCTCTCCTTGCTCCCACTCTGCACCTTTGCTCTCTCCCTGCTCCCACTCTGCACCTTTGCTCTCTCCCTGCTCCCACTCTGCACCTTTGCTCTCTCCCTGCTCCTACTCTGCACCTTTGCTCAGTCCCTGCGCCCACTCCGCACCTTTGCTCTCTCCCTGCTCCCACTCTGCACCTTTGCTCTCTCCCTGCTCCCACTCTGCACCTTTGCTCTCTCCCTGCTCCCACTCTGCACCTTTGCTCCCTTCCTGCTCCCACTCTGCATCTTTGCTCTCGCCCTGCACCTACTCTGCACCTTTGCTCTCTCCCTGCTCCCACTCTGCACCTTTGCTCTCTCCCTGCTCCCACTCCGCACCTTTGCTCTCTCCCTGCTCCTACTCTGCACCTTTGCTCAGTCCCTGCTCCCACTCTGCACCTTTGCTCTCTCCCTGCTCCCACTCTGCACCTTTGCTCTCTCCCTGCTCCCACTCTGCACCTTTGCTCTCTCCCTGCTCCCACTCAGCACCTTTGCTCTCTCCCTGCTCCCACTCTGCACCTTTGCTCAGTCTCTGCTCCCACTCCGCACCTTTGCTCTCTCCCTCCTCCCACTCCGCACCTTTGCTCTCTCCCTGCTCCCACTCTGCA
Organism: Allobates femoralis; assembly: GCA_033576535.1. Lineage (NCBI taxonomy): Eukaryota > Metazoa > Chordata > Amphibia > Anura > Aromobatidae > Allobates > Allobates femoralis. The sequence goes on from JARQOC010000009.1 coordinate 86,364,080, forward strand.
CCTTTGCTCTCTCCCTGCTCCCACTCAGCACCTTTGCTCTCTCCCTGCTCCCACTCCGCACCTTTGCTCTCTCCCTGCTCCCACTCCGCACCTTTGCTCTCTCCCTGCTCCTACTCTGCACCTTTGCTCAGTCCCTGCTCCCACTCCGCACCTTTGCTCTCTCCCTGCTTCTACTCTGCATCCCGGTCACATAAATTAGCCTCTTGTTACAGGAATGCAGGAATGCAGAAGGTAAAACATTAATGTACAGTACCTCTTTCTTTTCTGGAATTATTATTGAAAAATCCACTTCATAGTTTTGTAGTAAATAATCTGACTTAAAAAGAAAAAAAAAAAGAAAAAAACAAATTAAGTTACATAAAATCACAGCATGTTCTGTTACTTTATTCATCTTTCCTACCTAACAGGCATGTGAACATATATTGCTGACACAATCTGACTTATAAGGGAGCACCTTGTAATTACCGCATGTTCTAATATAGGACACACGAGCAGTATCCTCCGGTGAGTGCCATCTTTTCTTCTATTGACACAATCTGACTTATGGGCTGTGTTGTGACCTGTTGTGACGTCTAATGCAATTTGGACAGACAGAACTAAACAAACATCACAACGTATACAAATGGCAAAAAATGGTATACATGATATTGATGTAATAAACTGGCAAATTTATTGATGTAATAAACTGGAAAATTTGAAGAATGGTTGTGGGGGTCACAACCAAACCAAATCACTCCTGGTTTATCCGGTAATAACCTGATGGCAGGCTGCTGCAGTCTCCCTTGAATCGGTAACAAAAGTAGTGAGGACAGAAAAGGGTTTCCAGACCGCGCTCCCGCCTAGACGAATAATCTCAACTCGCAGAGATATATTTAATGTGATTTTTATTTTCTACGCGTTTCGGGATTAACCCTCCATCAGGAAAAAATCACAAGGTTAACAGATATAACAGACGTACATCTGTTAACCTTGTGATTTTTTCCTGATGAAGGGTTAATCCCGAAACGCGTAGAAAATAAAAATCACATTAAATATATCTCTGCGAGTTGAGATTATTCGTCCAGGCCGGAGCGCGGTCTGGAAACCCTTTTTTGTCCTCACTACTTTTGTTAGTGATGGACACAAGCAGAACAGAGCCCCTGTGTAAAACTGCATGGGCCCATTGAAGTCCTAAAGCTGATGAGAGGGCACAATTCCACCTTCTTTACAGGTGTTAGTGGTTTCCTTTCCGCTTGGGCCCCTTGGTTTCACCAGTGGTACGTCTGCAGCTGGATGTATTTATCTAATGATAGGGGTTCTACACTACTAGGACGGCCCCTTCTGATTCCACTTGTTTTCTCCAGGTAACATAAAAGAGAGTAGAGAGAGTGCACAGGGGAGAGACAGCGCACAGGGGGAGAGACAACACAAGGAGAGAGAGTTCACAAGGGGAGGGAAAGTACAATGGGAGAGAGTGTATGGGGTAGAGACGGTACAAGGGAAGAGAGAGAGAGAACAGGGGGAAGAGATAGCACACAGGGGGAAAGAGACAGCACAAGGAGAGAAAGTGCACAGGGGAAGAGAGAGCAAAGGGGGAGAAAGAGCACACAGGGGGAGAGAGAGACACACAAGAAGAGAGAGTGCACATGGGGAGAGAAAGTGCACAGGGGGAGAGACAGCACAAGGAGAGTGAGAGCACATGGGGGAAAGACAGCACAAGGGGAGTGACAGTGCACAGGGGGGAGAAAGCACAAGTGGAGAGAGAGCACAGGGGGAGAGACAGCACAAGGCAAGAGAGTGCACAGGGTGACAGAAAGCACAAGGGGAGAGATAGCACACATTGGGAAGTGAGCACACAGAAGAAGAGAAAGCACAAGGGGAGAGAGAGCGCACAAGAGGAAGAGATCGTGCACAAGGGGAAGAGACAGTGCATAAGGGGAAGAGACAGTGCATAAGGGGAAGAGAGAGCACATATGGTGAAGAGAAAGTGCACAGAGGGAGAGACAGCACAAGGGGAGAGCTCACGGAAAAGGGACAGGACAAGAGGAGAGAGCGCACAGGGGGAAGAGACAGCACAAGGGGAGAGGGATAACACAGGGGGATGGTGAGCAGATGCAGCGCCTGCCAAGCCACGACCACCATGTGCAGCAGTGGGCTCCCCACGCCCTCTTCGTTGGAGCTGTGATTACTAGCGGGAGTAGTTGGACTAATATATAATCACACATGTTCCAGAATTATACAGATATAGAGAGATGATATAGACTTGGGCCCCTGTCTAGTCAGTACCATAATCTTTACAAGAAATCAAAGGATTGCGGAGTTGAAAAAAAAGATGAAATTACACAACATAAAACACAATATTGCTAATGTTGGCCAAGTAGGATTGTCAAAAAAAGCTCACCAATGTGTTGCTTTTATCCTTATATAAATTCGATATGGGATTGTCTCCAAAGTTGCAGCTGTAGCCAAGTCTCCAACACATCACCAGCAAGAAAGACACAACACCCTAAATGAAGAAGGAGAAGTTAAAGTGATCCTAAACCCAGAAACTGACCCCCCCTTATCTTTAGACCTGTCCCTGCACCCCCTCTTACCATTTCTAGCCATCCCTTTTGCAGAAAAAATCGCTTTTGTAAAGTAAGAGAAAAGGTTATAATACTTTGACCTGTGTGAGTTCTCTCTTTCTGTGGAAGCCGAGATGGGACGGGCCTGTCTGCTGCTGCCTGGTAATTATGCACGCCCCTCTCTGCTTCTAAGAGCCTGGTCGCGTCATGAAAGGGACGGGGCTAAATCGCGTCATGCCGGAGCCCCGCCCCCTTTCATGACGCGACCAGGCTCTTAGCAAGGCAGCAAGCAGATAGGGACGTGCATAATTACCAGGCAGCAGCAGACAGGCCCGTCCCATCTCGGCTTCCACAGAAAAAGAGAATTTTGTTTACGTACCGTAAATTCTTTTTTCTTTAATCATCAATGGGAGACCCAGACAATGGGTTTAGGGCACTGCCCTCCGGAGGTCACACTAGGTACTACAAGTTTGTAGACACCGCCCCCTCCGCTTATAAACCCCTACCGCAGGGAACATCCTCAGTTTGGTCTACAAGCTGCGAGGAGGAAAGTAAACCACACCCGAAACATCGGGAAGAACGCCGTGCACAAAACGGTTCAACAACCCGGCAAACACTGTCTCAACAGAGAACAGGGCCAATGCAAAACATGCAAAGGAACAACTGGGTGGGTACTGGGTCTCCCATTGATGATTAAAGAAAAAAGAATTTACGGTACGTAAACAAAATTCTCTTTTTTCTGGTCATCATAATGGGAGACCCAGACAATGGGGATGTCCTAAAGCAATACCCCAGGGCGGGAAGAGTTCCTCAACAAGACGGATAACATGGTTCCCTTTTAAAGGTGGGCAACCGCCGCCTGTAGAACCCGCCTGCCCAAATTTGCATCCGCAGAGGCATGGGCATGCACCATATAGTGCTTAGAGAAAGTGTGTAGGCTGGACCACGTGGCCGCCTGACACACCTGTAGAGCAGATGCTCTATGTCGCAAGGCCCATGAGGCACCTACGGCTCTGGTAGAGTGAGCCTTCAATCCCACCGGGAGAGGCAAACCAGAAGACCGGTAAGCCTCTTGAATGGAAGCCTTAATCCACCTGGCTAAGGTTGACTTTGAAGCCGCGGACCCCTTACAGCGACCTGTCGTAAGAACAAACAAAGAATCCGAACTCCTAAAGGAGGCGGTTCTGGACACATAAATGCGTATAGCTCTCACGAGATCCAGAGTATGGAGGTCGCGCTCAACCTGATGAACGGGAGCGGGGCAAAATGATGGGAGAACAATCTCCTGGTTCAGGTGAAACGTTGAAACCACCTTTGGCAAGAATTCCGGCCGTGGACGTAACACCACCTTGTCTTGGTGAACCACCAGAGAGGGAGACTTGCACGATAGTGCAGCCAATTCTGAGACCCTCCTCAGAGATGTAATCGCCACCAGAAAAGCCACTTTCTGGGACAGACGAGAAAGGGAAACCTCCCTCAGAGGCTCAAATGGCGGTTTTTGCAATGCCGCCAGGACCATGTTAAGGTCCCATGGATCCAGAGGTCTTTTGTAGGGTGGAACCATCCGCGACACCCCCTGCAGAAATTGACGGACCTTCGGGAGAAGCGCCAATCGTCTGTCAAACAGCACAGAAAGTGCGGAGACCTGACCCTTTAAGGAGCCAAGGGATAATCCCAACTCCAAACCCGACTGTAGGAATGCCAACAATGTCGGGATGGACAAGGGCCACGGGGACCGGCCCCCAGAGGCACACCAGGTAAAAAAGATTTTCCACGTCCTGTGGTACATTTTCCTGGAAACTGGCTTTCTAGCCCGATTCATAGTGGCAACCACTGTAGAGGAGAACCCCCTGGATGTCAGCAGCCAGGCCTCAAGAGCCATGCAGTCAATCTGAGGGCCTTGGAATTGAGGTGGAAGAATGGGCCTTGCGCGAGAAGATCTGCGCGTTCTGGAAGAGCCCACCTGTGTCCGCCTGACAGTTGCCACAGGTCCGGATACCAGGACCTCCTGGGCCAGTCTGGAGCCACTAGAATGGCTACCCTGCATTCCGACCTGATTTTCCACAGCACCCTGGGAATCAGAGCCAGAGGAGGGAACACATATGGTAGATTGAATCTGGACCAAGTCAAGATCAGGGCGTCCGCTCCCAACGACTGGGGGTCCCATGACCTCGCCATGTATTGCGGAACCTGATGATTCAGCCGTGAGCCCATCAGATCCACGTCCGGAGTGCCCCATCTGCTGCAGATGTCCTGAAAGACGTCTGGATGAAGGGCCCACTCTCCGGCGTCCATCCCCTGCCTGCTCAGATAGTCGGCCTCCCAGTTTTCGACCCCTGGGATGTGAACTGCGGAGATCAGGCAGTTGTTGTCCTCCGCCCAGGATAGGATGCGTTGGACTGCGGCCAGAGCCTCTGCACTCCTGGTTCCTCCTTGGTGATTTATATAAGCGACGGCCGTCGCATTGTCGGACTGAACCCGGATGGGATGTCCTGAGAGGAATCTCTGAAAAGCCAGGAGTGCTAGATAGATCGCCTTGATCTCCAGTACATTGATCTGCAATGCCGACTCCGACAGAGTCCAGAGGCCTTGGGCCCTGTGGTGTAAGAACACCGCACCCCAGCCCTTCAGACTGGCGTCGGTGGTCACCACTAACCAAGACGGTTTTATGAAGGACCGGCCCCGCGACAAGTGATGTGGTTGAAGCCACCACTGCAGGGAATCCCGGGTCGGTTGTGACAGTGTCACCAGCCGATTCAGCGAGATCGTCCTCTTGTCCCACCTGCGTAGGATCTCCAGCTGGAGAGGACGGAGGCGAAATTGTGCAAACGGCACCGCCTCTATCGCTGCCACCATGCGACCCACCAGCTTCATCAACCCACGAAGGGATGATTGTGGTGACAGGAGCACTGCTTGTACTCCCGATCGGATCGCCACCTGTTTGGATTGTGGCAGAGACACCAGGGCTGAGGACGTGTTGAAGTCCATGCCCAAATAAGTCAAGGACTGGGTCGGAACCAAGGTTGACTTCTGAACATTGAGGAGCCAACCGAATTGTTCCAGAGACCGCATGGTCACATCCAGGCTCGCTTGACACAGGTGTTCCGATGGCGCCCTGACCAGCAGGTCGTCCAAATAGGGAATGACGGCATGGCCCTGCACGTGCAGGAGAGCCATCATAGAGGCCATCACTTTTGTGAACACCCGCGGTGCCGAGGCCAAGCCGAACGGCAGCGCCACAAATTGGAAGTGTTCCTCCCCCACTGCAAATCTCAACCATCGCTGGTGAGCCGGTGCAATGGGCACGTGAAGGTAAGCGTCTCTGATATCTATGGACGCTAAGAAGTCCCCCTGTGACACAGCCGCGATCACTGAGCGCAGTGATTCCATACGGAACTTCCGAACCAGCACGTGGCGGTTGAACAACTTCAGGTCCAGAACCGGGCGGAAGGATCCGTCCTTCTTTGGGACGATAAAGAGGTTGGAGTAAAAACCCCTGAACCTCTCTGCCGTGGGCACTGGGACCACCACTCCGTCCCTGCGGAGACCTTCCAACACCAGATAAAAAGCCTGAGCCTTGTCTGGCGATGGGACCGACCGATGGAATCGGTGTAAAGGTTGTGATGTCAGCTCTATCCTGTAGCCTCTCGAGACCACGTCTCGAACCCACTGATCTTGAACGTGAAGAAGCCACTGGTCTTGAAAGCGAGACAAGCGGCCCCCCACCTGTGGGGAGGCAGGAAGGGAGAGCGAGTCATGTAGAGGCGGGTTTGGGGGTGGCAGCTGCTGCCCCCGCCGGCTTCTTGGGACGACTCTTGGTGCGCCACTGCGAAGCAGGCTTGCCCCCTCGGTCCGCACGAGCGGACGATGCTGATGACTGTAAGCTGGAGCGAAAGGACCACTGCTTAGGGTTCCTTTTCACCGTATATCGTGGCTTAGGCTTATTCTGCGGTATCTTAGACTCAGCAGAATCCTTTATCAGCCTGTCCAGTTCAGTGCCAAACAGCCTGTCACCAGCAAATGGAAGATTCTGCAAAATCTTCTTAGATGTGGCATCTGAGTCCCAGAGACGCAGCCACAACAACCTACGAATCGCAATAGCATTGGCCGAGGCCACAGCTGAGCGATTGGCAGCTTCCAGAGACGCCGTCCTGGCGTAGTCAGCATAAGCTCTTGCCCTCTCGGTAAGTGCCTTGACCTCTGGACTGGACCTTGCCAGTTCCGCGATACCATCCAAGCAGACAGTAATTGCTTGTAAGGTCCAAACCGCGGCAAAATTGGGGGCAAAGGACGACCCCACAGCCTCATAGGAAGACTTGGCGAGTTGCTCGACCTGTCTATCAGTCGCATCCTTCAACGAGGAGCTATCAGAGGCAGAAAATAGGGAGCGTGCAGCAATCCTGGTCATGGAAGCATCCACCTTTGGGGACTGCGACCATTCCTGAAGCACCTCCTGGGGGAAGGGAAAGCGAGTGTCCTTCGGTTTACGGACATAACGCCGCCCAGGATGTAACCTGGGTGCCCTAACCACCCTTACAAAGTTGGTGTGGTCCAAGAAGGATCCACTTGGTCTAGCCTCAGGCCGCAGCCATTGATAGACCTCCTTCGGGTGTACAGCCACCTCCTCAGGGGATGTCACGAGACGTAAGGACTCGTTAATAGAGGACACCAGATCCTCCACCCCATCTGGAGGTTCATACACAGACGTTGACCCGAAAGTTGAACCCCCATCATCTTCCTCACCATCAGAGGAACGCTCCTCCTCAGAGAGAGTCTGGAGCTCGGGTGAAGCCTCACGACGAGCCCGCTTAAGGGGTCTCACAGCAGAAGAGGGAGACACCCGGGGGTAACTGGAAGGAGTAGCTGGGCTATCCAGTCTCCTATTAAGTGCCTCCAGGGATTGCGACATGGAGGACAGCTGAGACAACAGAGATTCATTGATCCTGTTCTGAGTCTCCCATGGCCCTGAGATCACCTGAACCTCAGGGTATAGCACCGGGGTTGCTGACCCAGCAGTTGCAGCCCGGGCCTCTGGGCGTCCGCAGTTATTGCAGGACCCCTCCACCAGTGTTCCATTGCACGTAGCACATGTACCGGTGGTCTCGGCCGCCTTAGCAGCACGCTTCCCAGCTGAGGACATGGCCACAGTAGGGGTAGATAAGCCCAATTGCAGACAATAAAACCGGGGATCCCGGTGGCTTACCGACCGCTGTAAAGCGGTATGAGGGAGCGGTGTGTGTGTGTGACCTCCGCGCCGTCTTCCGGTCTCCCCTCTGGAGTGCAGACGCACGCTGTATACAGTTCCCAGCCGGGAAGTGAGGGTAAAGATGGCCGCCGACAGTGAAACTGTGGACGGCGCCGAAGACACGCGGGAAACACACACACACGCCCCGCGGTGACGTCACCGCACGGGCTGCATCCCATCCTCCAAGCATCCTCCTCATGAGGGAGCTGGAGCCCGCAGCGCGGGAAAGAGTGTAAAGAAAAAACTTGTACACAGACTGCAAATACATGTCACACATCCGCAGCCTACGGCCTCAGCCCCTGTGACACACAGGGCGGTCAGCCAGGGTGACCCCAGCACAGGGTACACCCGCAGAACCGCGGGCCCGAGGGCAACGCGCGGTCTGAGTGTCATGAAACACATAAAGTGCCAGACACTACCCCCAGGCACACAGGAGACACAGAGTGCCTCAGTGCCGGTCCGGTCTGTAAGCACCATTTAGGGAGGCCTCGGACGGGGGTGCAGCACCAGTCTGGAGTGTAAGCACCATTTAGGGAGGCCTCAGACTGGGCCGCTCAGCCCAGTCCGGAGTGTAAGCACCATTTAGGGAGGCCTCGGACTGGGCTGGCTCCAGTCCGGTCTGTAAGCACCATTTAGGGAGGCCTCGGATGGAGCGGAGCTGTGCAAGGCTCCCATCTCCCACTCACCAGAGCCCCCCAGAGAGGGATGGAGAGGAGTGTAACAGCGTACCGGGAGAACACAAGGTGTCCAGGCCCTAGGCCCTCCGGTACCTCCACCAGCGTGTGCCACTAAGGGTGAGCGGGGAGGCTGTCACCGGTCCCGACTGGGACCTTATTACCTTGTCTTCAGACGCCATCACGTAAGTAGTGAGAATGTAGTGAAGTGCAAGCAAAGCGTGATCCTCCGAGCACACTAAGTTTAAAACTGAGGATGTTCCCTGCGGTAGGGGTTTATAAGCGGAGGGGGCGGTGTCTACAAACTTGTAGTACCTAGTGTGACCTCCGGAGGGCAGTGCCCTAAACCCATTGTCTGGGTCTCCCATTATGATGACCAGAAAAGAGAGAACTCACACAGGTCAAAGTATTATAACCTTTTCTCTTACTTTACAAAAGCGATTTTTTCTGCAAAAGGGATGGCTAGAAATGGTAAGAGGGGGTGCAGGGACAGGTCTAAAGATAAGGGGGGGTCAGTTTCTGGGTTTAGGATCACTTTAAGATGACACAATTCTTGATCTCTCACATTCAAAGATATCAAAACACTCAGTAACCAGCCCCAAAAGGTGTTAAAAATGTTAAATAGAGATAACTCGGCAATGTAAAAATGACTGGTCCTTCATATGTTCAGTCTTTTCAACGTCTTGTAAGCAATTCACGCCTATGCTCGAAAGCCGCTGACTAGTGGATACATACAAGCCAAAAAAAGAAGGCCAACAGCTAAAAATTAATGAAAAGACAGCAAAGAAAACGCTTCAGAAAAACACTGCTAGCCTTTCCCTGAAATGTCTTTTTATACCCCAACTTGGTGGCAGGAGAGTAGCAATCGAAGTCACAGAAAGTGCGACCATGACTGGGTCTGTGCAAGAAGGAAGCCTGTCAATGACCGCGCCATTTTCAGCTGACGTGTATTGCGGTGCAGGGAGCCACCAGCTTGTTGCTCTGCAATAACTATTATCTATGGTAATTGTAGCGCCCCACTAGTCAGAACACTATAATGGGGTATTGCACCCACAACAGAAAGTGCAGTATTCCTGTTATGGGGGGAGGTAATGTAGGTCTGAGGCTCTCAATCTGCATTCAAACACTTAGAGCAGGGGACTATAGGGTTAAATCCTTAGATGAGAGACCCAGTCCCACGGGAAGCAGAGAGTCAGAACGTCTGTGGAAAGAGAAGGAGCAGGAGCTAAGAAGGAGGGCGCCTGTGAAGGAAGGCAGCCCAGACAAAGAGGGGCAAACAGAGGGTGACTGAACACCCTGGCCCAGTCCGAAACGGGGTACCGGCTGCGAAGTGGTACAAAGTACAATCCCTGAGCCGCAAATACTGGCGTGGTCGATAGCTTCTTAGGAGCACGATCCTGCCCGACGTACGCACAGTCCCCACCAGAAGCACCAAATCGGGTTGGGCCCCTTTAGAGAGAGAAAGGTGTCCCATCTCACCCGACAGGCCTAGTTAAACAAGCCGGATTTGTGCAGGGCAGTGCGAGGAAGAAGGAGTGCACAGTGGAAGAGAAAGGAAGGAACATCACTGGGAGCCTCAGAGAGACATTGCTTCCTCCTATGACACCTGGTTCACTACATGAGCCGTAACACCTGTGAACTGTGTACAAGCTGAAGGTAACTGGAGTACAGACCTGTGCAGAGCAAGCAAGTGTCTGTGTTTCTTCCTGGTTGACGGTGACATTCCAGTCTAACAGCAGAGACTGAGCGGGCCTATTGCTATCATCACACTACACTGCCCCGGGGGACCCTGCTCTACCTGTAGGGAGCTACAGCACCTTGCTGCCATCCATCATCCCCCCCCGGAGGCCTGCAGCAGCACCGGTGCCATCACCGGATCTACATGTAGTGTTACGACTTCTATAAACTTTCATCCCTGTAAATACCCCTTTTTATTGTCACCTAAGGGCACAGGCTCAGGCACCGACCACCCATGACATCCCTGCACCCGACCGCCCGAGATCTAAGTACCCCAGACCCTTGTGGGCTCGACATAATCACTGGCCTATCAGAGGTCAGCATGACTCCAGCATCGTAAGATGTCAGTACAATGCACCACTGCCCCTCCTGCACACTGGCTACGGAGTAGGAAGATGATGCTGCTCGCCACAGGAGCGCAGTCAGGTAACAAGAAACATTTATTTTTTGTGTAAAGTGTTTGAGGAGGGCATAAGGATGGGCACCATTATTATTGGATGGGGTCAGGATAATAACATTATTAAAGGATTGGGCCAAAATGAGGGACATTATTAAAGGATGGGCCAGGATGGGGGTCATTATTATAAGAAGGAGCCAGAATGTGGTACATTATTAAAGGATTGGACCAGGATGAGGAATATTATTAAAGGACTGAGCTAGGATGGGGCACATTAATGATTGCAATGACCTCGACTGCAACTTCATCTTGACTTACACACCCTTATAGTAAATCTATTTCTGAATTAAACTATTCTATATGTCATCTGTATGCATTATATTCATTACTCACCGGTATACGACTGCCTATTTCCCACATTGTAAATGTTAACTTGTGGAAGGTGTGAATCTGAGTAGCAAGACTCTGGCATAATGTTGAATGGTTGCGTTTGATCACACATTTAGCTCCTGCTGTGAGGACCAGCTGCTAATTATCTAAAACCATGTGACTTCCCACAATTCCCCTCACCTGATGCTATAAGGAGCCCTATAAATTTAGTGCTATTAAAAGGAATGTATGCGTGTGGGGTGCGGCACGCGCCATCTTATGCGAAGTGTCATTGTTGCTAAGTGTCGCATTAAGTCCAATGGCAGTTAGTCAGGGCAGGAGTCAGGTAACCCACACTCTTGCACTCTCTCTTTTTTAACTATAACTGTTATTTTATTGTCTGTTTTCCCATGTGCTTTTGGCATCAACTTTCACTGCCCCATCCCCCTCCACCACCACTCATCCACATCAGCTCCTCTGTCATGGTCTCTCCAATGTAAGCTCCCATGCTCTCCTCACCTTGCTGAAGAATCTCAGTCCATCATGTCCCAGGGTATTGTATCATATACCATGCCACAAATCCAAAAACTATTTGCTTTTACACTATTTCTGCTGCTCCTGTCAGGTGATATCTTTCCAAATCCTGGTACCCCCCTCTGCCAACTTCAACACCTCCCTCACCTCACATAGAAACCCTACTAACCTTATTAACATTGCTTGCACACCTTCATCTCCCTCTTTTAATTGCGTGCTCTGGAATCCACGGTCTGTATGTAACAAGCTTCCTTACATTCATAACTACTTTCTTATTAACTCTGTTAATCTGCTGGCCCTCATCGAAACCTGGATCCAGGACTCAGACACTGTTTTCCCTGCCGCTATTTTGAATGCTGGCTTACATTTTTCCCATTCCCTGAGACCGGTGAACAGACATGGCAAAGTTATTGAATTACAAGTAAAACAGGGAATGTGGAACCCCACAATAACCCTGAGTATATAAATACCTCTGAGACACACTAAGATAGTAACACCTTGACCTGATCTTTTTTCAGCTCTGTTCAACCTCCACCTTAAGGGCCTGTCACACGCGTCAATATCGCCTGCACGATATCGGCTGCACGTGACGTTGCAGCGATATTGACGCGTGTGACATACTGAATCAACCAGCGATAAATCGCTGGTTGATGATCGCCAGGTTTTAGAATCTGTCCTAAAACCTGGCGATTGTCGCCCGGTGTACACACAGCATCGCTGCGTGTGACACCGGGAGTAGCGATATTCCAGCTCCCAGCGCCTCTCACAAGCGCTGGGAGCTGGTAACTAAGGTAAACTGCGGGTATCTAGGCAGCGCGCGCTGCCTAGATACCCGACGTGTACCTTAGTTACCAGCCTCTTCCGCTCACCGGCTGGTATCTAAGGTACACAGCGGGTAACTAGGGTCCCTAGTTACCCGCTGTGTACCTTAGATACCAGCCGGTGAGCGGAGGAGGCTGGTAACTAAGGTACACGTCGGGTATCTAGGCAGCGCGCGTGCCTAGATACCCGCAGTTTACCTTGGAGACCAGCCTGCTCCCGCTTCCAGCAGCCTGGCAGCGGGAGCAAGACATCGTGGAAACGATATTTAAATCGTTTCCACGATGTTTCTGGTCAATTGATCGCTGGTGAGTCTATCTGTGTGACAGCTCACCAGCGATCAGCCGTCAATGTCGTCAGCGATCATCTCGCTGACGACATTGACGCGTGTGACAGGCCCTTTAGATAACTTACCTCTCCCTCTCTCTGATCACAGATAAGAGTGAAAAGAGCTGGGATAAGATGCCGCGCTGACCACAAAGATAAACACAGAGTTAATCACACACTCTGTTTATTTTGCCTACACGTGTTTCATGGCTCATAGCCACTTCATCAGATGCCCTCGCCAAACAGACCTACTTCACCACTCTGATCTCACTATCCAACAATCCAAAGAAACTCTTTGGCACTTTTCACTCTCTCCTCAGTCCTAAAGTGCAGGCCCCCATCACTGACCACTGTGCTGATGATCTGGCCTCTTACTTTACAGAAAAAATAGAGAATATCCACCAGGAAATCGGCTCCCAACCTCCAAGCACTGCTACTCCCATCCCTCCCACATCTCCTCTGGCACATTCTCCACATTTGATCCAGTCACAGAAGAAGTCTCAAGGCTCCTCTCTTCCTACTCTACATGCACCACTGACCCCATTCCCTCACACCTATTCCAGTCTCTCTCTCCGGTGGTCACCAATCACCTAACCAAAATCTTCAATCTATCCCTCTCCTCTGGCATCTTCCCCTCCTCCTTCAAACACCGTATCATCACATGTTTCTTCCCTTCATCTCTAAACTCTTGGAGCGCCTGGTCTGCTCCCACCTCACCCTTTATCTCTTCACTCACTCTCTTTTAGATCTGCTACAGTCTGGTTTCCACCTACTACATTCTACAGAAACTGCCCTCATTAAAGTGACCAATGATCTACTGATTGCAAAACGTAATGGTGACCACTCTCTGCTTATTCGTCTTGACCTTTCTGCAGCCTTTAACACTGCTGACCACCATCTCCTACTCACTATGCTTCAATAAATTGGCATACAGGACACTGCTCTCTCCTGGTTCTCTTCCTATCTTTCTGACTGTTCTTTTAGTGTATCATTTGCTGGCTCCACTTCCTCTCCTCTTCCTCTCACTATTGGGGTCCCTCAGGGTTCAGTCCTTGGACCTCTTCTCTCTGTGCACGCCCCCTATTGGACAGACCATCAGCAGATTTGGCTTTCAGTACCATCTTTATGCTTATGACATACAACTATACACTTCAGCCCCTGACCTTACCCCTGCGGTGTTACAGCACGCCAATGACTGTCTAACTGCAATTTCCAACATCATGTCCGCTATCTACCTAAAACTAAACCTTTCCAAAACTGAACTTCTTCTGCTCCTGCCCTCCACTAACCTCCCTAAATCTGACATCTCCCTTTCAGTGTGCGGCACCATAATAACGCCTAGTCAGCAGGCTCGCTGTCTGGGTGTTATGTTTGAGACCGATCTCTCCTTCACCTTTTATATACAATCTCTCGCCTGCTGTTGCAGCTTGTGCCTCAAGAACATCTCTAGAATCCACCACTTTCTCACCAAGGAAACAACAAAAACCCTAAAGGTACCTTTACACGCCGCGACGGCAGGCTGGATACATCCCGCTACTTCACGTGCACGAGCACGCTCAAACGGTTACAAACGGTCAACGCACCCTCTTTACACGCCGCCACAAGGTGCGCTACGCTACGCTACATCTATAGCTAGCTACATCGCCGGGTGTCTCAAGTAGCCAGCTGTAGCTCATTTACACACCGCTATAACCAGCTACTATGGGCGTACCTGGTGCAGCAGGCCCAGCACATAGGCGTGCCACAATTGTGGATTACGAGCCGTCCGTACGCTGATAGGACGAAGCAATAACATCCTGATTGGGCAGGCAACGCAGGAGGCTGAGTAATACAGCACGCTCGAGCGATTGTGTAGTGTGACTTGTCAGCTCCTTAAATATGCCTCCCTATGCAGCGACTACCAATCGCAACGCAGGAGCTTCCTCCAATGATCGCTGAAGGGGGCGCGGTAACACAGAGCCAGGGTCACGCCTTAGCTACATTGCAGGCTGTCCCGAGTTCCCTTCCGTTGCTTCTTTACACGCCGATACAGCTCGCTACCATCGGCGTTGTAGCCATCAGTTTTCGAGCAGAGCTAGGAAACAGATGTATCTGTTGCCGGCTGTATCGTCACGTCTTCAGACGCCGCTACGACGGGCTACATTGGCGCTACAAGCTACATTTGTAGCCTGTAGCGGGTTGTATCCATCCTCCAGTAGCGGCCTGTAAAGGTACCCTAAGGGTACCTTTACACGCGGCTACATTTCTTGGGTGGCTACAGGTAACTTACTGGTTGCAGTGAAATCATGGAGACAAGGTTCTATCTTGTTGCTGTGTACAAATGGAATAATCTCTCCATGATTTCACTGCAACCAGTAAGTTACCTGTAGCCACCCAAGAAATGTAGCCGCGTGTAAAGGTACCCTAAGGGCCCCTTTACATGCGGCTACATTTGTAGCTTGTCACCAGGTAACTTACAGGTTGCAGTGAAATCATGGAGAGATTATTCCATTTGTACACAGCAACAAGATAGAACCATGTATCCATGATTTCACTGCAACCAGTAAGTTACCTGGTGACAAGCTACAAATGTAGCCGTGTGTAAAGGTACCCTAACTGTGGCCTTGATCCACTCCCACCTTGATTATTGTAATTCTCTATTAATTGGCCACAGGTCTAATGAGCATTTTTTGGCTCCAGATTTTGCAAAATGCTTGGGGGGAAAAAAGAAGTGATTGTCAATTCAGTAAAGCGTCATGATGAAAAACGCCATTAAAGGGAACCTGTCAGGTACGTTAGACCCCCTAACCTATCACTACCTGATCCTGCAGCTTCCTACTACATCCCTAACATCCCTGTCTGACCTAAATGAGTAGTATAATGGTTGAAAAAATGCTTTTCATAACTTAAATTTTCCCTTGGTTATGAGGCATCGTCTAGACCAGAGGTCCCCAACTCCAGGCCTCAAGGCCCACCAACGGTGCATGTTTTCAGGATTTCCTTGGCATTTGACAGTTGGAATCACCACCTGTGCAGGAGATTGAATTACCAACTGTCAAATTTCTAAGGAAATAATGAAAACCTGGACCGTTGGTGGGCCTTGAGGACTGGAGTTGGGGACCTCTGGTCTAGACGTTGTGGGAGCTCTCTCCGGGGCCATGCCGACCACATTCCCTAGTTATCATGGCCCGGTGGACGTAATAACCTCATTTCCAAGTGCGCTCCCTGGCTGTGAAAAGACTATAGTGTATGTGGTGCTTCTAGGTATGATGCGATGGTCACGTAATTTCCGGTCCTGAGCATTGCGCTTTCTTGTTAGGTGTACCTTGCCGGTCTCATCTGGCGCAGTGTGTGTGCTCTGAAGCCGGTAGTGGCACTGTGGGCCTCTCTGCATGTTTATGCGCTGCCGTAAAGGAACACTGGCTCACGTAAAGTGCGGAGCTAAAGACATATTGGCATAACCCGGTCAAGAAATCCTTAAAAACATCAGTGTGTAACACCCCCAAAGAAAACTAGGCGTGTGTCTGTCTATCTCTGTACATATATATGTATATGTAGCTCAGACAGGGATGCTTATCGATGTAGTAGGAAGCTTCAGGGACAGATAGTGATAATAAGGGGTGTAAAGTATCTGACAGGTTTCCATTAAGTGCAAAAAACAAGCCAAAACCACCGTCTTTTTCCTGAAATGGCTTCACACTGAAAATGTTTAGAGGTTCTGCCAGCGTCTTAAAGATGTTGAGCGCACAAACCCTATGGAGCGCTTCCACTCCAAGAACGTCTCAAGAAAACTCATTGTTCACATTCCCCAAAAAAGGAGTTTCCTGAAGAAGTTTCCACTAAAAATCTTACCTTTGACCACTTTAAAAAAAAACTTTGTCTGCACAAAGATATTACAATTCTGGTGTATTTTTATTATCATATAAACAAAAAATGCATATTCACCTTTACTCTTAAAACATAACAATTAACCATATCTTCATAGCTGAATTTTGAAGCTGGGGGTGAAAAAGAAGGCTGTGATTTCCTGGAAGAGAAAATGATTAGTTAATAAAAATATTTAATAAAAAAAAAAAATCTTCAAAATAATCAAATTCACATTTTTAGGTTTTGAAATGAGGACATAGAATGCTTTGTAAGATTAAATGAGGATAAGTGGGAACATTAAGTTGCAAACAAGAAAACTAGAAAGAACAATCCCGCTAGACACTCCAGGGCCACCAGGGCCACAGTAGCGCTGGCATTCCGTCCTGGGGGTCCGCCAATGACCAGGCTTAGAGCAGGTTTAGCACAGGCTTCACACAGCGTATCACTGACGCGGAAACGCACGTCGTGTGGTCATCTTGAAATAGCGCGAGATTTGAGATGCAGGCACCTTTTGTGCCTGCAGTAACATGCGCCGTGGATCCGCTGCCCCATGATACTCTATGGCAGCGTTAACATAGCATTAGGCTGCGTGAAGCCTGCGCTAAGTCTGCACTAAGCCTGTGCTAATCCTTCTCTTTGGCGGACCCCCAGGACGGAATGCGAGCGCTAGTATGGCCCTGGCCTTAGGCTAGGGCCACACTAGCGTTGTGACCTCCGTCCTCAGGGTTCCATCAAAAAGCAGGATTCCGGCAGCATTAACGCAGCGTTACCATAGTGTAATGCTGCCTTAACGCTACCAATAGAATCCTATGGGTGACGGACTCCCGAGCGCATGCAAATGCCAGCACATAACTGCCAGAGTTTGAAATCTCGCGCTATTTCGTAGCGCACAGGAAAACACAGAGAGTCACTGAACAATGCAAACAGGTAAGTTCTCATTTTGCCTGATCCACTCATTTTTAGTGAATACTTTAAAGGGGTTGTCTACTACTAGGACAATGCCTTTTGATTCCCTATTTCTGCCCCCCATTAAAATAAAAAAAGCTTATACTCACCTCCCATGCTAGCATAGTTCTTGAGATGACTTTGCTCACTTTTGCAGGGCTCACGTGCAGTTCAGATGCCATGCGAGCCCTGCGCCCAATTGCCGCCGGCTTCTCTCTATCAACAGGAAGTGAGCGGTGGCTGCAATTCTTACTTCTTGTTGATTACCCATATGTCCGAAAACAGGAAGCCGGCGGGATTGGGTGCGGAGCTTATGTGACATTACAACATGACGTGAACCCCAGGAGAGCAAGTGCCAACACTGCCTGAACGGCACCGACACGGGAGGTGAGTATAACATTTTTATTTTAATGGGGCCAAACATGAGGACTGAAAAGTAGTGGACAACACATTTAAAGTTTGAAAAACACAAATTAATTATTATAAAAAATTTTAAGTATCATAGTAAAACATAAACTATCAGTAAATTGTATACAGCAAATATAGTATCATAATTTTTGTAGTAACCCGCAGAAAAAATTGCCATGTCAATCTTAAATATACTGTAAAGATTGTAAGCAAAGCTCAAAAGCAATTTCATCAATGCTAGGTTTTTTAAAATTCCATCCCACAAAGACTTTTTTTACTGCTTTTTCAATCTTCTTATATAAATGGTGTACTGCACTGGACATTGCGCAGTATCGCCAGCGATGCCGCCGACATCCGAAACCGCCGTCACCCGAAACCAAAGCTAGAAACCTCTGCCACACATCACCGCTGACAACACTGCCAACTGAGTAACTGCGTATGTGCGTGCCCGGCACACATGTACACTTACTCAGGCAGCCCCCATCTTTGGACACCTGGGTATACAAAGATGGAGGCGGTATGATGCACCACACTGCCCAAGGAGAGCACAGGGGCGCAGAGAGTGGGCACAAGGGGCAGCTAGTTTGCACAGGAGGCAGAAAGAGGACAGGGAGTAGATAGAGGGCACAGGGGTAGCAGAGAGAGCACACAGAAGGTCAGAGAGCACACAGGGGGCAGAAAGAGTACACATGGGCATACAGAGTAGAAAGGGGGCAGAGAGAGCACACACAGAGAGGTGCAAGCACTTGGGGGCAGAGAGAGCACAGAGGGGGCCAGAGAGAGCGCCCAAGGGGCCAGAGACAGTGCACAGGGGGCAAAGACAGCTCACAGGGAGGCAGAAAGAGAGTACAGAGGGCAGAAAGAGCACACAGGGGGGCAAGCACACAGGAAGGGAGGAGGAAGTACACAGGAGCAGAGAGAGCACACAAGGTGTCAGAGAGAGCGCCCATGGGGCCAGAGAGAGTGCACAGGGGCAGAGACAGTTCACAGGGAGGCAGAGAGAGAGAGCACAGGGGGCAAAGAGAGAACACAGGCGGCAGAGAGAGCACACAAGGGGCAGGGAGATTGCACTGGGGGATGGGTGAGCACACAGGGGGCTAGAGAGAGCACATGGGGGCAGAGAGAGTGCACAGGGGGCAGAGAGAAAACACAGGGGCAAGACAGAGCACACAGGGGAAAGGGCAAGCACATAAGGGGGTGAGAGAGCGCACAGGGGGGAGACAGATCAATGGAAAGAGCAGAGGGGAGAAAACAGCACAGGGGGAGAGAGACCACATACAAGTGAAATAGCGCACAGGGGAAGACAGCTCAAAGGAAAGAGCACATGAGAGAAGACAGTACAGGGGAAATAAAACAGCACACAGGGGGGAGAGTTCACAGGATGAGAAAGAGCTTACAGGGGGGAGATAGGTCAAAAGAGAGAGCACAGAGGGGAGAAGACAGCATAGGGGGGAGAGACTGAGTGGACAATGGAGAGAGCATACAGACAGGGAGAGACAGCCGCCATGCCCAGCACCACAGAGCCCGTCCCTATTGTGACATCACTGCCCTCCTCATGCGATAGCATCGGGCTCCCATCTAGTATATTACAGTATATGCAGTATTAAATAGCGCCATCGTAAACTACAACTCACCCTTAAAAAAAGCATTCTCTCAAACAGCCTTGTTGAATAAAAAAGCAATTTGCTCCTTGTAAACAGTAAAAAACGAAAGTGAAATAATCTATCAGCTATCATAACACATGTCAGTTCTCTGGGCCTGACTAATCCACCTGTCCCTCCGCTATTCCCCGGTCTCCCCTCTCTCTCTCAAGCCCTTCACTGGCTTCCCATTGCCCGTAGACTCCAGTTTAAAACTGTAACCATGACATACAAAGCCATCCACAACCTGTCTCCTTCATATATCTGTGACCTAGCCTCCCGGTACTTACCTGCATGCAACCTTCCATCCTCACAAGATCTCCTTCTCTCCTCCCCTCTTATCTCTTCTTCTCACAACCGCAAACACATCAGACTCTCACCTATCTGGAAGCCTTCAAAAGGAACCATAGACCCACCTCTTCAAATAAGCCTACAACCTGCAGTGACATTCAGTCCACTATACCGCCACACGACCAGCTCTTCCCTCTCCTACTGCATCCTCACCCATCCCTTATAGATTGAGCCCTCATGGGCAGGGTTCTCTCTCCTCACCTACTGTATCCTCACCCATCCATTGTAGACTGTGAGCTCTCGTGGGCAGGGTCCTCTCACTTACTGTATCCTCACCCAACCCTTATAGACTGTGAGCCCTCACGGGCAGGGTCCTCTCTCCTCATCTACTTTATCCTCACCCATCCCTAGTAGACTGAGCCCTTGTGGGCAGGGTCCTCTCTCCTCACCTACTGTCTCCTCACCCATCCCTTATACACTGTGAGCCCTTGTGGGCAGGGTCCTCTCTCCTCACCTACTGTATCCTCACCCATCCCTTATAGACTGTGAGCCCTCACGGGCAGGGTCCTCTCTCCTCATCTACTTTATCCTCACCCATCCCTAGTAGACTGAGCCCTTGTGGGCAGGGTCCTCTCTCCTCACCTACTGTATCCTCACATATCCCTTATACACTGTGAGCCCTCACGGGCA
>JARQOC010000009.1:86384644-86412174 GCA_033576535.1 Allobates femoralis
TCTGCTAACAATATCTGCACAATTATCTGTGTGTGTGACGTGGCCCTTATCGGGATCGCTGGTGCATCGTTATGTGTGACTGGGCCTTTAGAGAGGAATAGTGAGAATATATTATAATCTGGTATGGGAGGGATTGTTCGGGTAGCAAGCAGTAATCAAATTAATCAAATGATTGACTATCCATCAGTTGGGCTGTAAAAAAATCCTGACACATTCTCTTATAATGGATCTGGTTGCATATCTGAGACATTACACACAGGTGATTCTTCATTACCTGCAGCTTGTGACCTTAACATGATAATACAGCTCCGGAAAAAATTAAGAGACCAATGCCAAATTTTCAGTTTCTCAGATTTTTCTCGTTATCGGTATATTTTTGAGTAAAATGTACATTGTTCTTTTATTCTATAAACTACTGACTACATATCTCTGTAATTCAAAGTTAAAATGTTGTACTTATTTGCAGCAAATGAGAAATCTTCAAAATATATTACATAAACAGAACAGTGCTTTCAGACGTCAAATAATGCAAAGAAAACAAGTTCATATTCATTTAGAAACAACAATACTAATGTATTAACTCAGGAAGAGTTCAGAAATCAATATTTGGTGGAATAACCTGATTTTTAATCACAGCTTTCATGCGTCTTGGCACGCTTTCACCAGTCTTTCACATTGCTTTTGGGTGACCTTATGCCACTCCTGGCACAAAAATTTAAGTTCTTCTTTGTTTGATGGCTTGATCTTCCTCTTGATTACATTCCAGAGGTTTTCAATAGGGTTCAGGTCTGGAGACTGGGCTGGCCATGACAGGGTCTTGATGTGGTGCATCCTTCATCCACACATTGTTTGACGTAAGACCCTGTCATGGCCAGCCTAATCTCCAGACCATGGTTATTGCACCAAATATTGATTTCTGAACTCTTCCTGAGTTAAAACATTAGTATTGTGTGGGCGTGGCTTGCCGATGGCAGAGTGAGAGACACTTACTGCAGCTCCGAGCCACTGAACCCTTTCTGCCTGCTCTTGACCTCCATAAAGCAATTTTCCAGGCATGGGGAACACCAGGAGACCCACTGGAGGCCCGGGAGACGACAAACCCGGAGACCAGGGCAGTCTGGACTGCTACCTATGCTCCTCCGCCTCCTCTCTCCCTGGCAGCGCGCCTCAAATATGGCGCCAGCCGCCCACGACAACGCGGCAACACAGAGAAGCAGGAGAGAGGAGGATCGCCTGCGGATGGAACACAGCGAGGATTCCAGTGGAGACGAGGAAGGAGGAAGCTTGGCTGCAGATTCCACCATGGGCAGAGATAAGTGCACATTTAAAACAGCTTTCGACCAAGAAAGACCTAGAATTTTTCCCCCGCAGATTAGAGGGCTCTTACAAAAAAAAACTGAACACCCTAAAGGCGGAATTCACCTCCAGGGAGGAAAAGGTTGAGAAATCACAGGAGAGAGTCCTGGCAGAACTCCAGGCTCATAGAAAGATCTTAGACTCCCACACAGCTAAAATTGAGGAGTTGCTTTATGGTCAGGAAGACCTCAAGAACCGCAACAAGCCTAGACCTAAATCGGGTGATTCAACAGCTCTTCAATCAGATCCTGGAGAAAAGTCAGGGTAATGTTATTGAACTGGACCGTGTGCACAGAGCCCTGGCCCCTCCAATCTACATGCACCACTGAATGCAGCATGCCTGCTGCATTCAGGGAAGGGCTCCCCCATGTCTTTAGCCCCCCTGTGTACTGAGATATACACTTTATAAATCTTATATTTACGGAGTCAGGAGGGCATTCCTTATTTTGGAGTCAGCGCTGGCACGGAGGTTTTTCCCTGCCCTTGGCTGCTCTGCGCCGCTCCCTGCTGCTCTGTTCCTCCTCCTTATTGTGTCCACCCCCCTCCTCTCCTGCACCAACGTCTAATCTTTTGTTCTCACGCAGGCGCATAGCGAGGCCATGATGTCAGCCGCCAGATCCTGTCCTCGCTGTGCGCTTGCATGAAAACAGAAGCTTAGATGTCGGCACCGGCGAGGAGGGGGGCGGACACAATAGGAGGAGGAACAGAGCAGCAATAGGAGGAGGAATAGAGCAGCAGGAGGCGGCGCAGAGCGGCCAGAGTCAGGGTAAAACCTCCATGCCAGCACTGACTCCAGAATAAGGAATGCCCTCCTGACTCAGTAAATGTAAGATTTATGAAGTGTACATCTCAGTGCACAGGGGGGCTAAGGGCTAGAGACATGGGGGGGCCCTTACCTGAATGCAGCAGGCATGCTGCATTCAGTGGTGCATGTAGATTGCCATGCACCGGGGGGGTGACAGGTCCTCTTTAATGTGTATACAGCCTCGGTCTATTGGATAACAAGGCAGGTATTTAGCAAGATAACCAAACCCTACACATAATAATAATGTCCCATCAAAAGATCTAACATGAAAACCACACAAGATAAGCATTAAAGAGGAACTGTCATCCAACTAGTGCTTTCCAAAGTGAAAGCACCACTGAATGCAGCATGCCTGCTGCATTCAGGGAATGGGTCTCCCTTGTCTCTAGCCCCCCTGTAACCTACAAAAAACACTTTATAAAGTTTAGAGAAGTCCGGAGGGACTAACTGAATTATGAAGTCCTCGCTGTTCATGGGGGTCCTCCCGCCTCCTGCCTCTCTGTGCCACCTCCTGCCCGTGACATCAGCACCGGAGCCCTCCCTGCTGTATACATACAGCAGGGCGGGTTCTGGCGCTGACCTCAAGTGCAGGAGGCGGCACAGAGAGGCAGGAGGCGGGAGGACCCCCATGAACAGCGAGGACTTCATAATTCAGTTAGTCCCTCCGGACTTCTCATCTCTAAACTTTATAAAGTGTTTTTCTCAGGTTATGGGAGGAATAGAGAAATGGGAGACACGTTCCCTGAAAGCAGCAGGCACATTGCATTCAGTGGTGCTTTCACTTTGGAAAGCAGCAGGGGGGTGACACGTCCTCTTTAAGAATAATAAGTGTAGAGCAATATGTTATTACAAAATGAGGCCTATATCCAAGACATGGAGTCATATATCACAATTGTGCATAGCCACATTTTGATATGGGCATAAATTACAGTGCTGTGCAAATTAATTGGGACAAAGCATGTTTTTCTTGCATTAATTTTACTATTTCTGATAAGTGTTTTATCAGTTCTTGGTGTCGTTTTCCTTTTTCTTCCACATTTCCCTTTTCGTTTTGGAGAAAACGATCCAGTTTTCATTGTGTTGTGAATTATTCTTGAAACGGTAGATTTTCCAATACCAACAGTGGAAGCGATTTCCCTTACAGTCAGACTTGTATGTTCATTAAGAGTCATAATTCTACACTTCTTTGCTCATCGGACCTGCTAACTAAGGATCAAGACACTCCACCCCAGTAGGCTCACATCTGGACCAAAGCACCAACTCTTAACCCAACCACAGTAATGCCTCCAAAGTGCTTTGCAAAGATAAAGCACTCAAACTCCAAACAGAACAGGTTTCCTCAAAACTGGGAAGTTCATCAACCCAAACCAAACCTTGAAAGGCTCACTCATCTCTAGTTGATGACACCCAATAAGCCATATTGGGTTATATATACGCATGTGTACTCTTTCTAATGAATGCCACGCTCCCTGGGGACCACCTGATTGCTACCCTATGCCACATACCAGTAATTGATTGACTTGTGTTTGTGTTCTATATATATATATAACACAAAAACAATCAAGTCCATCAATTACTAGTGTGTGGCAGAAGGTAGCAATCAGCATCAGCATGGTCCCCAAGGTGCGTGGCATGCTTGGCTAGGTAACCACATGTGCGAAATGACAGATTAGCGTCTGGCGCATGCGCATCTGTGTAAGTTATAGCTATGAATGAGGCAGGCGTGTTGTCCAACAACCCAGAACTTTAGGTGAAGTAGTTTGTTAGATGGCACGGTTTCACAAAGCACTGTTCTGAATCGCATCTAAAAGAACTAATCATGCTTTATCTTGGTGAGCCCCAGACGTCTGGACGCCAGAGGCTGAGTTGCAGCTTGGTAATACATGCAGGCACATGCAAAATGGTGGCCCCCACCACACACCACTGCAACACCCCCACAGCAGCAGGGTCTGCAGCTTTGTTTTCACCCTCGTGGACCCTGCAAACCTGCCTCCTGCACTCCTGCTTTACCACCGCGACCGACCCTCAGCAAGCATGGTGGGTTCAGGATGGGGGGGTCATGTACCAGGATGAGGGACCATGTACAAGGATGAGAGGTATATAAACCAGTATGGGGAGCCATGTACCAGGATGGGGGATATGTATACCAGGATGGGGGGGGCCATGTATTGGGATGAGAGGTATATATACCAGGATGGAGAGGCCATGTACCAGGATGGGGGATATATATACCAAGATGGGGGACAATGTACGAGGATGGGGGACATATATACTGATAGTAAGATGGACACTGGCATTATAAGACGGACCCCATTTAACATAAAAAAAATTCTCTTTTCCTACACCAAATTTGTGGTGCGTCTTATAAAGCGAAATATACAGTTAATTTAAACATTTTTGAACTAAGATATTTAAAAAAATAAGATAAAATATACTCAAATATATTTTTAAAAATACATTTTAATGCTTAAATTGTATGTATTTTAAAAACGCACACAGTTTAACCACTATAATATATTTTTAAAAAAACATACAATTTGGATATCGCCATGATCCCTGCTATCATTTTCACTAACAGAATTGTTTGAAACAATGTTACCATTCCACCGCACATTTTTGTACTTGTTTTTCAATACAATACATGGCAAATTGTTTGGTGTCATTGAAATCTACAAGTTCTTATTTCGACAGAGATATATAAAACATTTTGGTTGCTGGAAGAAGAAAAAAAATATCCAAAAGTGCAAAAATGAAAATTTGTTGTAACAGGAAAAGGTGAACATTTCTCCGAGCTCCGACATCATGGCCGTTCAAAACAAGTGCGCGAGACATGGACTCAAGGGGACAAGTCACAGCTTCTATCTATATCTGTATCAGTGTTTGTTTAGTTGTAGAAGTTTTCCCAAACACAACAGATATGGAATTACTTCTTCATATTCCAGCCTAGATATCATGACCCGTAGCTCCTTACCTCTCCACACATTGCCGTCTGCTCCTCTCTGCTCAGAGCGAGGTCTTTGCTTGAGTTTGTGATGAACTTTTATTATTCATTAAAGAATAATTAATGCTTTCAAGCACAAGCATACATACAAAGTCACAGTCAAGGGAAATTACTATGTAAAAGGCCGTGGATAGAACAGAAAAGCTTGGGGAATTCCAGCTTACAATTTCAAGCTTGTCTTGTATGTGCAATGGGTAAGGATTTATTATATAGAGATAATGGAGTAAATAATACAGGCAATGAAAATGTCACGAGTAGCCAAAAGTCATAGTAACAAGAACTACATAGATTAGAGCACAGTCACAGCTTTGATGAATGCAACCCTATACACCAGACTTGCATACTCTGATGATGAGCCATAAAAAGAAAACCACCTGCTTTATTCTGTGTGGGTCACTCCAGTGCCACCAATTTAGCTCTGACCGACAGAGGCAGCATGGACTACACAGGATCTCCAAGAGTATGCTCACACTAGCGTTTGCCCTTGAGAAAGCAAAAAGTGCGAAACGTGCATTGGTCCTGCTTTGACGGTCCTTTCTGACACTTACTGTAATAATTATAATGAGTAACTCAGGAATCTTTAAGCGTGAGGCAATAACACAATTGAAACAAGGTTTGACAATGAGGAAGTCTGTATTGTCACGTATGGTAATAAAGCAAACAAAGGTGCAGTAAGAAATCAAAGTTCATAAACACACAATAATAATCTTCATGAGAAGCCTTAACGAAATAGTCTCTGGAATAACCTCACAGGTAGATGCCGTGTAGCATAACAGTCTTTGAGCTCTGTACACACTAGAAGATGCTGGATCAGAAAAGTCTATAGGCAAAGTTCACTCTGAGAGATGCTGCAGCAATAGTCTAAGAACACAGTTCACACCCAGGAGGCCGGGGAATGGAAGTCTCTGAAAAACAAGTCCAATATCAGATGCAGTGCAGATTTATTTAAAGCCCCGCACAGTCCCGAACACTGCTACTGCATCAATATTTAAATGAGGAAGCTACATAGAGCTTGTAAAGCTAATAACTTTACATGACTTACAGGTAAGAACCGAAAAAGAGGAAACAGCACAAGCAGTTAGGAACTGAAGATGAACTGGCAGCAGGAATAGGAAGCTGAACATCTAATGTGCAGTCACTGGAGAGCCAAGCAGGATTTGCGGGAGGAGCGAACTTGAAAAGCAATAAGGAGCTGGAATCCTGGTAGAATACTCAAGCAGAGGACTGAAAGATGGACTGGAGCTGATAGAGGCAGGGAGACAAAAAACACATGTCAAGGAATGAAGCTTAGGACGCCATCTTGGAAAAGGGTGAGTAACCACAAAAGGTCATCAGAAGATCTGGAATTATGACACTTACATTGTTGGTAAGCCTTACACTATGACACTTTAAAATGTGATTCGGATCATGGGACCCAGAACAGCACTGGAACAGCGGCAGAATGGGAGGTTAGGGTTTATTATTTTACATGTGGGAAACAAGTTGATCGAGAAGGGGTTGGTCTAGTATTGAACAACCACTTTAAAATAATTAGATTTCAGGTCATCTGTGAAGGAGGATCTGATGGAGGGAAATCTATATCTCAGAACAAAGTCGTTGACGCACAAATTTTATCATATATATATTGTTGAAAATTGTTTTTTTCCTATTTACTGCATAGTGTATTGAATATTTAAAGTTTATTAAAGTCTTTTGTGTTCTAAAGTTGTATTCCCATAAATATATTTAATGTTCTGTATAAATATCTAATGTTACCATTTTAATACAGAAAATGTATCACTTATTGAGCTAAAAGAAAAAAACAGGCAGCACTCCAAATCAATTTGCAAACATTGGATTTTAGTGATTCATGGCAACATTTTAGCAGATCGCTCTGCCTTTCTCCGGCCTGAACATGAGCTATATGTAGGGAGTCGAGTTTCAGAATTCAAATTCAGGAAATTGAGGAGCGAGGAGACAGAGGTTTGGCTTACAGATTCCATACTATAGTGGCTACTTTCAGACTACGATTTTTAGGGAGCCGATGTTGTCCGATAAAATCGGACAGCATCGACTCCCTTCCGATGCCTGGAATCGGATGCCAAATAGGCATCCGATTCCGGCATAAAATCGTAGCCTCAGTGCTATAAAAAAAATAAATAAAATAAAAAAATAATATGTACAGTAAATCGGGTCCGCGGACTCCGCTCCATAGGGCCCCAGCTAAATTGATCGGACCGAATTGGATGTGCACTAAATGGCATCCGATTTGGTCACGATCCGAAATGCTTTCGTCCGATATTTTTCAATTTGTCGGTGGCCAAAAAATCATTCGAGAGCGATTTTTATCGGACAGCATTGGAACTGCCAAAATCGTAGTGTGAAACTAGCCTAAGGGGCCTTTCACATCAGCGTTTTTGCTGATGTGCAGCTGATATGGACAGGTAGCGCCGCATCTGCCGGATCGACCGCCTAACAGCCACACTGCAGCCTCGATCTGGCACGCCCCATGCATTGTCTATGGGGCTTGTGGTCCGTGCGGCAAGTGCGGTTACGCCAGATCGGCCAGATCCAGCACTTGCGGCCGCGAAAAAAAAAGTTGCAAGAAGTTTTTTTTCGTGGCCTCAAGTACCAGATCAGATGCGGTGCCACCTGCTGGATCAGCCGCACATCAGCGTTTTTGCTGAAAGGGCCTAATATCTCTATCTTTACAGTATATTCCAGTCTGTGTCTCGATTTTACTATACATAACATTTTACATGAGCAAGTGGCTATGGACTATTTCCTGCCTCTACAGTACATACACTATTAGCTAGTGGCTCTTTTCTAATACATTCAGTACTAGTATACACCAGCAAGTGGCTCTTTTAACATACTGTATTGTCCATGTCTTTCTGTACACTACACTGTGGCTCTAATGTTATTCATAGCATTATTTATAGTATTCATTTGAAAGAAGTTAGGTTAAAGTTAAACTTGATATAGTGCATGAACTATTGATATTAATTACTACTTATTTTAGGGTATTTGTTAATGTTTGCTTTATTTCTTGAGTGTTGCTAAAACTTAACATGTAGATAGATCCAGAGGATGTAAAAAAAAACATAAACCATTGCTATTTGCCCCATGTTAAGGGAAAATATTCCTTCCCAACTCCATATACAACAATCAGACTAGTTTCTGGATCAACGCCCATCACAGAATCTTGTGCCCATAACGGTAATATTATATTTTTTAATAAAAAGATCCTAGCCCTCCTTGAACTTTTTTAGAGGATCAATCATTACAACCTTCAACCTGCAGTGACTCCTCCCAGTCTCAGGGGGACTCTTGCACAGCCCAGATAAAAGGATCGTCAAGGTATGTCTGGGGCAGAGAGCAAAATCAAATAGTGACTTGTGGAGGTAGACTGTTTTTCTGGTGGTCAACACTGGCTGGATTGATAGACATGGTGTACTAGTGCTTTGTATTGAAAGAAACCTCCCTCGAGAAGAAGCAGTAATGCGCTACCGAGGAAGGGTGGCTGTGAGGATGAATGCCCTTGGTATTGCAAGTGGGGGTTTGGACAATTCCACCCCGAGTGGAAAGAATAGGAGAGAGAGGGGAATTCAGTCGCTGAAGAAGAGTGTCATGATTCGCTGGTGTGTGTGTGAGACAAGACCTTAGATTAGCCCGTATACCCTATGGATTACAACCAAACCGCGAGTCCAGAGTTTGGGCCCCGAAAAAGCACTTTTTAATGGACATTATATTTTGGCACCATTTTTTTACAGGCCCGTGTCGGACTTAAGGAAGACTTATGGTACCAAAAGCTAGTATACCTCTAGATATCTCTCCTAATAGTGTGTAAATATATGTGTATATGTATAAAGGTTTGCTATAAGTTTGTGAATCATAATGCTACACTAGAGACTCCCTCTGCTTAGCACCCATAGAATTTACATTGGTCTGGTAGGTGTGTGACGTTGTTGGGTTCCTTCCAGTATCCGTTCATTGATTGGCAAATTGTTCCAGAAGTCTTTAACACATGAGAGAGTCCTTGGAATGAGTACTTCTATTCCAGTATCCTGAACGGTGTGTGTGAATCCTTTTTGTGCAAAAAGCGGAGAGTGTTTAAATATTTATTAGACATTAGAGATCACCAGGCACTACAGCTTCTTGCCATAAATTATCAATGGCATTAATCAGCGATGGAAAGATGGGTGCCGGTAACCGGGCGTTGCTCAGTTCTGATAGTATATTCAATATAAGCAGATATATAGAAGGAACCACACTCACCTGAAAAGGTTTTCAGCCATCAGTTTTTGTCCCGCATTACATGCAAAAAACTGCAGTCTAAAAAAACGCGGTCTGACAATGTCCCGCATTACATGCATTCTAATATCTGCCAATGTGTTATATTTCTATTTATTGAGATCATATTTTAATTTGCACTTTTCCTATTATTTGGGTTACTGTTTGCAATGCTGTTGGTGTTCTAATATACACTTGTTATTGCGAAGACATATGGCAGGCGGCGCCTGCTAAAAGGAGCAGATCTGACATGAAACGCCAAGGACCCGCAGATGAACCCTTCGTCCGTCCTCCCTCCCTTTCTTGCACCTGCTCAGATGAAGCACTGGAATAAGAACTGACGACTGAAAACCTTTTCAGGTGACTGCCATTCATTCTGTATATCTGCTTGTTTAACTATTTATATATCCAAACTCCTACCCTCTCCACCTTCACTTTGAGTAAAGAAACCGTTAAGGTGCTGTCACACGCATCAATTTGATGAACGATTTTGTTAGCGATCACATGCAACGGATCACTAACAAAATCGTTCAGATCGCTGGTGAGCTGTCACACAGGCAGACTCACCAGCGATCAGTGGACCAGCGACATCGTGGAAATGATTTAAATATCGTTTCCACGATGTCTTGCTCCCGCTGCCAGGCTGCGGTAAGCGGGAGCACTGGTCTCCAAGGTAAACTGCGGGTATCTTGGCAGCGCGCACTGCCTAGATACCCGATGTATACCTTGGTTACCAGCCTTCTCCGCTCACGGCTGGTATCCAAGGTACACAGCGGGTAACTAGGGACCCTAGTTACCCGCTGTGTACCTTGGATACCAGCCGGTGAGCGGAGAAGGCTGGTAACAAGGTATACATTCAGGTATCTAGGCGGCGCACGCTGCCTATATACCTGCAGTTTACTGGAGACCAGCAGTGAGGGATGGTGGTAACAAGGTATACATCGGGTATCTAGGCGGCCACGCTGCTATTATGCGTTTACTTGAGACCGCTTTCAGCGCTTGCAGGAGGAGCTGGGGCGGGCTTATCGATCAGTCTCCCGGTATCACACCAGTGATGCTGCATGTCCACCGGGCGATCAACGATAGATTTGAGGTCCAGTCCTCAAATCAAACGATGAACGATCAGCCGACTGATCGTTCATCGTTTGTAGTGTCACACGCAACTATGTCGTTTCGACATCGTTCAAGCGTCACAGAACACGTGACTTTTGAACGATATCGGCAACGATATCGTTACGTGTGACGGTACCTTTAGTTAATCGATTTCTGCCTTCGCCTTGGTTTGTGACTCGCTGAATCCTTAACCTTCCCCTCGGTTCTCACATTCTTACCTCTCTTAGAGTGAATATGGCTTGACAAAGATCACGGGATTGTGTTCAAAACGCATTGCCTCGGACTTCCTGCTATCCAACTGTACTTTCATCATATATAATTTTTAAAGAGATAATATAAAGACTATATTTTAATATATATTTTTATATTTACTACCTGACGTTGCTACCTCAGATATTCTACATTACATTTATATACATTAAGGTTCAAATACCAGTTCTCTGCTCAATCTACTATACATAAATCCCTCAATAATAATTAAATTATTCTGCTCTGTGTTTTATTACCTTTTCACTCCCCACATCCGGTCACTCGCTCGCTCATGTCACCTACACCTCAAAAACATCTCTAGAATTCGACCTTTTCTTACCATTGACTCTGCAAAAACTCGAATTGTCACCTTATCCATTCTCGCCTGGATTACTGCAATTCTCTACTAATGGTCTCCCTCTTACTAAATTTTCTTCTCTCCAATCAATCTGAATGCAGCAGTCAGGTCAGGATTATATTCCTTTCCAACCCCTTCACCGATGTCTCTATCCTGTGCCAGGCATTGCACTGTTTGCCAATCTGCTATTGAGTACAATATAAAATATCACTCTGGCCCACAAAGCCTTCACAGTTCTGCACCACCCGACATCTCCACCCTCATCTCAGTCTATCGCCTACACGTGCCCTCCGTTCCGCAAGTGACATAAGACTGACATCAGCTACAATCCGAACCTCCCACTCTCCCTCAAGACTTCTCATGAGCAGCGCCAATTCTCTGGAACGGATTACCAATACAATTCAACTAATTCCAAATATCCATAGTTTTAAATGAGTGTTAAAAACACATCTCTTTACACTAGCCTTTCACCTCACCTTATCTGTCTATAATTATTCCCATTCTGTCCTTCTCCAAATCTGGCCTCTTGTCTCATCTTTCTACAGCCCCTATGCACTATATAGCACTTTATCTGTACGGGGTGGGCCATTTATATGGATGCACCTAAATAAAATGGGAATGGTTGGTGATATCAACTTCCTGTTTGTGGCACATTAGTATATGGGAGGGGGAAAACTTTTCCAGATGAGTGGTACCATGGCGGCCATTCTGAAGTCGGCCATTTTGGATCCAACTTTATTTCAATGGAAAGAGGGTCATGTGACACATCATATTGGGAACTTCATAAGAAAAAAAATTGTGTCATATACAGTCTGAATTGTAAAGTACTGTTTAATATGTTGGTGCTATAAAAATAAAATTATTATTATTATTACCTTCAGAGTTTAGTATTATTTGCAAATACTTAAAATTAACTTGTATGTATTCTATAATTTCATTTAAAAGATATAAAAAAGAAGAGGGCTCAATACTCACCCCTGTGATACTGTTGAACTCATTCCTTTGGGGATTGCGGCGTGTGAAGCGGCGTCAGGAGTCAACCGGATGTTTCCCACTGTTGGTTGTGGGAACTTCCGGGACAACAAATCACCTTAGGTTGAGGGGCAATTGCGGTGTGTAAAAGCGCTTCAGCGTTCGGAGGCAACCATGAAAAATGTGCACGAGCACGTTAGGTTGCCTCCGATCGCCGCCAAAAGTTGCGGCGTGTAAAGCTAACTTTAAATGCGCAGGTTCATCCCAGGCCTAGTCAAGGCCAGAAGTCCTGGACTAAAAATAACGTAAAATCAAAATTTGTATCATAAAGAAGACCTGGGTCTAGTCACAGCCGTAAATCCCGACCTACAGTGCACAACTAGGCTAGGAACTCTTTGCACATGCACATTGTTAGGTCACAGTGATGTAATTACACCGCAACCTTACGGCACTCACTATAGGTACCATGTGCAAAGATACCGTGTGAGGACAAGCATGCGGTACAGCCGGCTGGAGAGGTGAGCAGTTAGGTGAGTATTATTTTTTTTTTTTTTTAACTTTTCTCTGGTCGCCATTTTGCTGCACTTGGGTGAACTTGAGTAAAATTACAAAGTATATGCACGGGAGAATATAACATTTTGTAGGGTTCAATTTCACTCAGATACACTCGCCCAAACTCTACTGAGATATGAGCGGTTAGGTGAGTATTACTATTTTCTTTTTTACATTTCTCTGATTGCCATTTTGCTGAATTTGAGCGAATTTGCGTAAATTACAGAACATCTGAATTCTGGAGAATATGAATTTTTTGTAGAATTTAATTAGACTAAAACTAGTCCAAACTCTACTTAGCGATATTCGGGATGGGGGTGAAGGCAATTAAAGTGCCTTACAAATGAAAAAGCATTTCACACAGTTTAATCACTCTTTAAGGATACGTTCACACAGCGCATAATTGTCAGCTTTTTTGCATGCGCTTTTCAACCAAAGGTGCATCTGCATACTCGTTTGCCGGTAAAGTGATTGGGAAATTCACTTTTGCTGTGCAGACATTGTGCAATTCCAGCGTGTATAATGGCGGGCTCTGGGGGAAGTGATGTCATACGGGGGGAGGAAGAATCCTGTGTTCCTCCCCTGTGTGACAGGCCTTTTGGCTTTCGCAGTGTATTAATATACACTGCAAAAGCTAAATAAAAGTTATCAAAAGCTATGAAAAATAAAAAAAATAGAATACTTACCCCTCTGCCGGCTGTTCTGGACCTGAGGCATCCACGTCTATTGTGCTACCAAGACTTTAAAGATGTGATTGGCCAGTAGCGAACATGTGATATGTGACGTGCATATCACGTGATCACTACCGGCCAATCACAGATCTGAAGGTCCTGACAGAAGATCGGACGTGGATGCCTCAGGTCCCGGAACAGCTGGCGGATAGGTTAGTATTCTATTTTTTTTATTGTTCATACTTTTTGATAACTTTTATTTAGCTTTCGCAGTGTATATTAATACTACTGCGAAAGCAAAAAGGCTTGTCACACATGTCACACAGGGGAAGGAACACAGGATTCTTCCTCCCCGTGTGACATCACATCCCTCCTGCCTTTTGGGGGAGAAATGCAGCCGTTAAAAAAAAAATTGTGTGTTTTTTTTACCTGTGCTAAATAGCGCGGCTGCAAACGCAGCAAAAAAAACGCCCCCGAAAGCCAGGAAATTGCAGCGTGTGAACATAGCCTAAAACAGAAATACGGTAATCCCGGCTGTTCACTCAGACAAATACATTCTGCAGATACAAGATTAGATCTAGAAAACAGACATGCACAATAAATCATGTGATTCTAAAAGGAATCTTGGGATCACACAATCTGTATCGCAACGGAATGTTAGAAATGCAACCGACAAAAAAACGAGCAAAAAATAAAATAAAAAAAGCCAAGCAAAATTGCTAAAAAAAAAAAATGCACGATAGAAACTGTATCTTTACATATTTATTTTCCTTACCCAAAAAGTAGAATGTGAGGGAAGATTAACAGTTAATAAGATGTTATCAGTACAGAAAATGAGCTGTAAAGACATCACTGTCACATTCCCTGGATATTTGTTACAGCAGTTGGCAGCAATTGTAGATTTCCCTTCCAAACACCATGAAAAAGGCAAAACAAACATGAACTATGTGACTGGCTCAATCCTATTAAGTTGCTATACTGTAAGATCCATATCTTGGAATCAGGGTTAAAGGGAATGTGTCAGTTGTACATACAGTCTGATCTGTAGACAGCAGGCTATAGAGGACAAGCTGAGTAGAATGATATATAGGCAGAGGCAGTTTTGGACTACCAGCCCACAGTTGAGAAGCTGGGGGGGTGGGTGCTATCAGAAACTTTCGAGGACCAGGGATGCAGGGGGGGGGGGGTGCTATCAGAGATTCGCAGCTCTATACCAGCTCCGTCAGCACGCTGCGGTGCGCCGCGCCGGCCGCAAATCGGGTCGCGGCCGTTTATATGGGGGCGGCTGAGGCGTGGGCTAGACCACCAGCCAGGGGGCACTTGCACCCCTGCCACCTGGGCCAGTCCGCCCCTGTATATAGGGTTGTTGGAAATTATTCAGAATTACTGGTGTTTGTATGTAGCCATGGCCAAATGAAATTGTTCCGGAGAATGAAGTATTTCTCCCAGAAAATGATTGCAATTACACGTTTTGTTATACACATGATTATTACCTTTGTATGCATTGGAACACAAAAATAGAGAACAAAAAAGGCAAATTCGACATAACTTCACACAAAACCCAAAAATGTGCAGGACAAAATTGTGTCACCTCACCTTAATATTTGGTTTCCCCCTTTGGAATAAATCCCTGCACTTAGTTGCTTCCTATAACCTCCACAAGCTTCTTCTCACCTGGAATTGTGGACTCTTCTTTATAAACATCTCCAGGTCTCTCATATTTGAGGCGTCTTCTACCAACAGCAATGGTAAGATCTCTCCACAGGTGATCAAAGGGATTTAGATCCAGACTCATTCCTGCCACTTCAGAGCTCTCTCCAATGTTTTGTTTCCATCCACTTCTGGGGCTTCTTGAAGTGTTTGGGGTCACTATCCTACCGGAAGACCCATGACCTAGGTTGTCCCAGGCTTTCTGATACTGGGCTCTACATTGTCACCCAAAATATTTTGGTTATCTTCATATTTTATGATGTTTTGCATACAGTCAAGGCCCCCAATGCCAGCGGCAGCAAAACAACCCAAAACATCTCTGACCTCCACCATATGTGACTGTAGGTCCTGTGTTCATTCCATTTTGGGTAAACAGTAGGATGATGTGCTGCTTTCTCAGAAGGATTTTGGTTTACATAAATTTTAGCTTTTTCCTGTCTCTGTGTTAGTAGTGGGGTCTTCATGGGTCTCCTCTATAGCGGTTTCATCTCATTTAAATGTGGACAGATAGTTTGCACTGACACTGATGCACCCTGAGCCTGCAGGACAGCCCGAATTTCTTTGGAACATGATTGGTACGGCTTATCCACCATTCTGACTATTCTGTGTTGCAACTTTTCATAAATTTTTTACTGCCAAGTAGTTAAAGCGCCATGGGTCATAAACTTTCTTGATTATGTTGCGCACAGTAAACAAATGAACATCACGTTCTCTGGAGATGGACTCATAACCTTGATATTTTCCAACAATTTTGGTTCTCAAGTCCTCAAACAGTTCTCTTCTGTCATTGATGTGATTCTCATATTGCCCACACCTGTTGCTTGCCACAGGTGAGTGAACGAGCATCACATCCTTGAAACAAAGTTGTTTAACCACAATTTTGTACCGATGCCATCAATTTTATGTTGCCCATTTTTGCAGTTTTGTGTGAAATGATGAATTTGCCTTCCTCTGCATTTTTGTGTTCTTCCAATACACCCAAAAGGCCAGAAATGCCATTTCTCCCCAAAAAGCAACAATAAATGATCATATCTTTAAATCAATAAAATGTTAGTTCAGTGATCAAGCTCGACAACAGAAAAATAGATAAAGTACTGTATTTTTCACTTTATAAGACGCACCTGATTATAAGGCGCACCCCTAAATTTGGTGAAGGAAAAAAAAAAAAAAAATGTTTTATGTTGAATGGGGTCTGTCTTATAATGCCAGTGTCCATCTTACAAATCATATATATGTTCCTCATAGTCCCCTCTTCCTGGTACATGGTCCCTCATCCTGGGATATAGCTCCCCAATCCTCGATATGGCCCCATTAATCTGGATATGGCCCCCTTGTGCTGGCACATGTCCCCCAGAGCTGGCGCATGTCCCCAGTGCGGCACACGTCCCCCAGTGATGGCACATGCCACCCAAGTGATGGATCATTGCCCTCCGTGCTGGATCATGGACCCCTGTGCTGGATCATGGCCCCCTGTGATGGCACAAGACCCCCCAGTGCTGGATCATGGCCCACTGTGGTGGCACATGGCCCCCCCCGTGCTGGATCATGGCCCTCTGTGATGGATCATGTCCCCCAGTGATGACACACGTCCCCCAGTGATGGCACACGTCCGCCAGTGATGGCACACGTCCCCCAGTGATGGCACACGTCCCCCAGTGATGGCACACGTCCCCCAGTGATAGCACACATTCCCCAGTGATGGCCAACATCCCCCTGTGCTGGATCATGGCCCCCTGTTATGGCACATGTCTCCCAATCATAGCACATGTCCCCCAGTGGTGGCACATGTCCCTCAATGGTGCCACATGTCCCCCAGTGATGGCACACATCCCCCAGTGATGGCACACATCCCCCAGTGATGGCACACATCCCCCAGTGATGGATCATAGCCCCCTGTTTTGGCACATGGCTGGATCCATGGCCCCCCTGTGCAGGATTTGGCCTCACCATCACTCTGTAAGGGCCCCCATGCTGTTGCCCACACTAGAATAACAAACCACTTTTTACTTACCCTCTGGCGCTGTGCTCCGTGTCTCCCTGCTTCCCGATTCTCGAAGAAGCCGGTAATGTGATCCGGCGCACAGTGATGATGTCGCTCTGCTGTCCCGATGACATGACCGGCTTCCCCGAGACTCAGGAAGTGCGTCAAGCCTCTCCTGCAGTATAGGACCGTAGGTTCGGATTGTAAGACACACACCCTACTTTTCCTCAGAATATGGGGGAACAAAAGTGTGTCTTATAATCTGAAAAATACAGTATAAGTTTCAAAATGGCAGCATAAATACATTTTATTTTTTACAAAGTTCAGGATTTTTCTACCACTAAAATAAAAAAATGTGTAAGTTTGGTATCGCTGTGATTGCATTAGCCTGGAGAATGATATTTCCAGGTCATTTTTGCCACACAATGATTGCTGTAATACCAACAGCAGAATCTTATTTTTACCACTTCACCTCTGTTGAAATTTATTTTAGTTTTTTCAATATATTATATGGTGAAATGAATGGCGTATTCAAAAAGATAACTCGTCCAGCCAGATTTTGTAAGGACACCTCCCTAACATTGATTGAATGGTGCCACCTCCTCTAGAGTTTAAGGATATAAAAAGTAAGGAAAATTACAATATTCAAGTTGAAGCTCTCAACAAAGAAATCTAAATGGGAAATGGCAAAATATACCTTAATGTGATTATTTATTATATTACCTTTCTGGACAGTGCCCTGTACCACCAGAGGGGGCGCTGTACCAGCGGTATAGAATTAGGAAATCGTGGGAAAGGTCTGAACACTAAGCCGCCACTGTGTGAGCTCACTTAAGATCCAGTAAGCTTAAAGAAGACCTATCACCAGGTCAAAAGTGTCCAGTTTTTGCTTTTATTTTACTTCAGCCACTCTTTTTTTTTTAACCTTTCATATGGTTCCAGAGATAGAGCCTTAGTATTTGATGCAAATTTGTAGTGCTTTACAAGGGGGCATGGCTTCAAGTGTAATTTAGGCAGATCAGCCTAAAGACACGCCCCCGATGATCCTGTGAGCCACAGCCACTTTGCAAAGACCATAAAAATTACTTCTAATTAAAAAAAAACATATTCTGGAACCTTATGGCAGATTAAAAAAAGACTAATAAAAACTTGAGAGTCTTATCAGTTGTATTGTGAATGCAGTGTAGGCCCCGCCCCCTGAAGGACGGAGCTGTCTAACAACAAGCGTATGTGTGCTTCAGAATCAGCCTACTGGGGACATCTTGTGGATGTTCTTTAAATGTGTTTCCTTCCTGATTTCATTAATAAAGTATATTTGAAAGTTGATTATAATCACTTGCTCTACATTACTATTAAATAAAAAGTTAAACGGCGGTTACTCTTTTAAGTACTGTTTGTCATACTAAATCATCATTATTAAGGGTGCAAAGACACCGGAAACACATAGAAGCTCCATTCTATCGTTTACACAAGGATTTTTTTCTAAACCTTTCTACCTACTCAACTAAATAAGTCAACACTGTTTGCCTGAGAGGCGGATTCCTTCTTCATTCTTTAGCTGTACTCCCCTGTGGTGACCAGGTGCCTCGCCAGGCTCCAGGACCATTTACGGTGAGCTGGAAACTTTTTATATGGTCTCCTGGTTGTCCCGCACTGTCACCGCCCCTTTGACATCTCCTCCGGCTAGGGGAAAGAAATGGCAAATGGGTGTGGCTTGGGGTGTGTCAAATTTGTCCCTCTTTCTGTTTGAATTAGGATGTATATATATATATATATTATATTATTATGGTTTGTGATGTTTTTTATTTCTATTTTCTTTTAACCTTCTTTAGAGGTTCAACTTCTTGAAACCTTGTTATCTTTATCAAAAGTCTTTGTACCAAACCAAATCTGGCTCGTGGAAAATTCCAGAAACAATCCCATAAAGGCCGGATGCCGTCAGCGCGCTTGACATGGTAACCACTACACTTTACTCCAGTCTCCTACTGAAATCTCTATACTCCCGTCCAAGTGATTCTTGTGGCTTCCTAATTTTTGTCTGCCGAGGGATTTTTGAGGGATTATCTTTTCTTTGCAGAATGAGTTTAAGTCAACTAAAAAATCTAAATAGAGCTCCCTTGGCCTAAATAAACTTCATTAACAGCCTCTGCCAGGATTTTTATTTGTTTTTTCCTTCCGGTATGAAGCCTCCGGTTGAGAGTTGAGTACCGTAGTCCTCGAGATAAACCATGTGACTGCTGGGAAAATACCAATTCCAGAAGCATGTCCTCCCTGTGGTGAAACACTTGACAGTCTTTATTACATTTAATATACGTGATACTTGTGAATGTGGGCTTGTGTAAGAGTGTGGAAAGAGAAGACCACTCTCCTGAAGACCTTATAATGTTGATTGTGTTATATTCGACGTTTATTTGAAGCAGGGATCACTAAGCTACGACTTGTCTACTTTGGAAACTTCATACGAAGAGAGCAATGACTAGAGGAGGACATCATGGATAGAAGAATAGAAGGAACAAGGTGAAGAGGAACACCGGCAACCCGATGACTTGACACTATCAGGAAAATGGCGGTGAAGACCCTGGTGGACCTATCTAGGCTTGGAGAAGACCCTGGTGGACTCTAGGTTAGACCCAAGTAATAGAGAAGACCCTGCTGGATCTTTCTAGGCTTGTAGAAGACCCTGGTGGACCTATCTAGGCTTGGAGAAGACCCTGGTGGACCTATCTAGGCTTGGGAAGACCCTTGTGGACCTAGGAAGACATGGAGAAGACCCTGCTGGATCTTTCTAGGCTTGGAGAAGACCCTGGTGGACCTATCTAGGTTTGGAGAAGTCCCTAGTGGACCTATCTAGGCTTGGCGAAGACCTTTGTGGATCTAGGTAGACATGGAGAAGACTCTGCTGGATCTTTCTAGGCTTGGAGAAGACCCTGGTGGACCTATGTAGACTTGGAGAAGGCACTGGTGGACCTATCTAGGCTTCGAGAAGACCCTGCTGGACCTATCTAGGCTCGAAGAAGACCTTAGTGGACCATCTAGGCTGCACAAGATCGATCTCCTACAGAGGTTCATCAAGTCGTCATGGCTCAAGGTTGAGCTGAAGGCTGTTAAATAAATAAAAAAATAATAATAATGTGTTATATTGCTGCATTTTCCTTAAAAATGTTCCTTTGGTGAAATTGTTGAATGTGCAAATAGTGCCTCTCTGTGCATTTGTATAGGGAAAATTAAGATATTGGTGTGGATGAAGGGTACAGAAGACTGAGTGAGTTCCTGTAGCTTGGGAAGGTTGTCAGGAATCAATAGGGGAAATTGCTAAAAGTTGCAGTAATTAATGGGACATGTCAGAGATACACAGAGAAGAGTTTGGTTCAACGTGAGTAACAATGCCAGGCCACCATACCGGTGTGTGATGAGGAGATCTGGATACACGGGTAGCAAGTCAGCAATTCAGGGGTGGACATATCATTGGTGCAACCTGAGCATTCCACAGGGACTCAAGAGGTAAGAGGGCCCACATTCAACTCCAAAGTAGGAGGAATTGTGCATGATGATGAGTTAATGGACTGCAAAGGCCATATACTGTTTTCTGTCTGTTTTCAGTATAAAGGAACAATGACGGCACTCACCATGAGTTCTTCATAGGCTCTTTATTATCATCCAGAATGGGTTACAGTGTTACGGAGGATGGAGAGGTGGGGGGGGGGGGGGACTACGAGTGCTCCGTTTCGAGTATGTTACTCTTCGAGGTCACACCCATGGACCCGTCGAAGAGTAACATACTCGAAATGGAACGGCGTAGTCCCCCCCCCGCCTCTCTCCTCCGCACCACTGTAACCATTCCTGGATGGAATAATAAGACACTATGAAGAACTCAGATGGGTGAGTGCCGTCATTGTTTCTTTTATATGAAACTGTGTATCTGGCAAGAGCACCTCCCAAGGTCGGAGATTATGAGCCCAACATTAGACCTGTGAAGACCATAGTGCCCTTGTTTTCTACTTAATCGTTTTCTGTTTGTGTCACAGTGCAGCAATTGAATTAAAAGATGGTAAAAACATCTGGAGACTCCAGGAAAGCGAAGAGTGAGAAAGGTAGTAACGGAGAGCTCAGCTCCTGAAATATAGGCCAGAGGTCTGAAGGAGGTAATGGTGGTTCATAAGACATGATGTAGTATAGAGTAATAATGTGACGGAAGGTGGTGTATGCATAGAATCGAGCAATGGTGAATGTTTAGGTTTAAAGGCTGAGACGTATGTGGCGGATGGCTGTGTGAGGCTGAAACTCTGCCCACTGCGGTGGACAAATGTTGTATGGTTTTGCTTCAACCTTGTGTGGCCACGTGGCGGCGGGTGCAGTGGTGGGTGATGTTTTGCCTACCGGAGCCCAGGTGTTGTGTGTGCTCACTCTAATTTAAAGTTTAACCCCATGATGGGTTATGTACGGTATGTCATTGTTGATCGGTACGCCAAGCCTGCATCTTTCACTGCTGATGAATCCTGAATCATACCGCTGTGGGTGGAGCTGCTGTCAACCTGTTAAATGCCACTGTCAATTTTTTGACAGCAGCATTTAACATGCGATGGCAGGGGGGCGCTGTTCTAAGCACTCATCGGCGTGCTCAAGACATGATGGCGGGACATCGATGCGTTATCAGCTGATGACTCTTGTGTCTGTCATCACTGTACTTCTGTGAAAGCTGGTGTTCATAGGAAACTGTGATTTTCTCTATATACAGAAATTCTGAGGCACTGTTGTACTGTATATAGAAAAAGTGATCAGACTATAGCAAGTTCAAGTCTCCTGGGGGAATATTAAATGCAGTAAAAATGTTTTTAAAAATATGAGTATAATAAAATATATAAAAGTTCAAATCAACCCAATTAAACCACAATAAAAATTAAGAAATTAAAA
This sequence comes from Allobates femoralis, assembly GCA_033576535.1. NCBI lineage: Eukaryota > Metazoa > Chordata > Amphibia > Anura > Aromobatidae > Allobates > Allobates femoralis. Next base: position 86,406,596 of record JARQOC010000009.1, read on the forward strand.
TAATATATATGCACATACTTGGATATATACATACTTGGTATCACTGCATACAGAAATGTCTGATCTATCATAGAATAAAATGAATTAAATGATCAGTGAACAGGTGATTGAATACATTGTATATTACCCAATTAATACCATAAAAGATGAATTGGGGCACAAAACAGCCTCACACCGCGCCAGATCCCAAAACTTGAAAAGGTTACAGCTCTCAGAAAGTCACGACACTAGCAAGATTTTTTATTTCTGATTTTCAGATTAACATTTCTAATTTCTAGCTAAGAAAAATTCAATACACTATCACGGCATGCTATGAAAATAGGCTGCAGTTCACATCACTGCCACTGGGTGGCCACATACAATCCCATATGCCATACACATCTCCAGAAAGAGTATCACGATTTCTGTTCTTTCCTTTTTCCCTTTTACAGACCTTCCCATCTCAATGAACAAACATTTTGTCTCTAAGCACTAAGAGTTTTGTTTTAGCTCCAGACTTTGGTTACCATGGGGGAACAGTAATTGGAACCAGTGATAAGATATAATTAATGTTCTTTCTTTTCAGGCTGTATAGGAGTAAAGCCAACAGTCTTTAAATATATAAAAGGTAGGGTGATGTTAAGTAGGCAAACATTTATTCGATTAGGACCTGCTCTCTCCATGTAGCTCATTGTTATCTGTGGGGCGGACATTGCATTGGTGCAACCGCCCGGGGGTCCCAATGGGTAAGGGGGACATATCCACCTCCAAAACAGGGAAAGTGAGCATTATGAGGACACCAAAGGGCCCATTTGCTGTTCTTGTACAGGGGCCTCTTCTATGACCATCCCTGGTTTTGATTTGAATACAAGGCGGATGTGCAGTACTAGCTGTGGCCACTATCAGAGACAGAGCAGCTTTGAACTGAGCATTTACGACCACAAGCCACTGCTACGTACTGAGAACAGCTGATTGCTGGCAGGGTCGTATTGCATTTGTGCTGCCCTGTTCTGCCGCCCCTATGATAAGTCAGCTTATGGAGTGCACGCACATCTTTTCAGGCGGCCGTCACACCTGAGTATCGTAGCGATATTTAAGCGTCACGTGCACGCGCAATCGCTTACAATATCGCTACATCGCTGGTGAGATGTCACACAGAAGACTCACCAGCGATGCGGAGCCGGATCTCGCCGTTCTATGGTCACATCGGTAACTAGCCGCGGCGCTTAGTTACCCGACGTGTACCTAGTTACCATCTCCCAGCATAGCGCGGTCGCTGGAGATGGATCATCGTGTGTCTACCACGATGATGCAGATCGTTGCATCGTCATCGCTAGATCTGGAACCGGAGCTCAGATCAGCGATGTCACGATCAAGCGATTTCACATCGTGAATCGCTGTTAATGCAACGATTTCTTGCCGATATCGCTTAAGCGATCAAAAAGAGATCGCTTAAACGATATGGCAAGATATTCAGCGTGTGACGCCCCTCAGGCAGATCTGCTTCATTACCCACCTGAAAAAGCCCTAAATAAACTCTAAAAAGACTGGCAAGATAGAAGCCGGCCATATGATCAGATAGCTGCCTATATGTATGGAGACATTAGTTAAACACTTGTTCAGCTGACAAATACAACCTAATTCAGATGGGGCATTATCAGTCCGGCACAATGAACTTATAATCACAAGTATCACGTCTAATTAAAAATTACATCTACATTGATAAAGAACCAGAACCACCGTCAGTACATAACCAGAACCATTATCAGCCCAAAAATACATCACCACAACCACTATTAGTACAATAGTACTTGCAAAGAGGAGGAAAAAAGCACCGTGTCAGCATGAGCTTCTGAGCCGGCTAGACAGTGAGCGGGCACAATCCGGTTGCCAGGTCCAAAGACAAACAAGTCATCCAAATGAGATTTAGGCAGATAAAGACGGCAATCACCGGATGCATGTGCAGGTGACTTTATTCAAGCTGGCGGTGTTACATGGGAGGGAGGGGGTAGCAGAGTGGACGACAGCAACGTTTCGCGCGGGTATGCGCTTCTACAGGTCCAGGCTAATGGCGCGCCAGTTCCCAACCTCTAAATAGGAGGAACTGAGACTATGGTAAAAGGTTTACAATAGAATTCAGTAAATTACGGTACTCTAGTATCAAAATATAGATAATATAAATAATATCAAAACAGATGGTTAATCCATGGGTGCTAATAAATAAGCCTGCCCACCTGGACTAGAATTATCCGCCGTAGGGATATAATGACATAGACATAAGAGCTGCCCTAGGCATAAGCCCCTACTACCTCCACCCACAGACCACGGAGCCCAGCAGCTTCCCATGGAGGAAGAAACAGCAGCTTCAGATCAGTGTCTGCTCACAACAGGTCACAGTCCTGAAGTGAAATGAATCAGCAACATCACGTGGATGTGATCTGACCCATTTTTGGCCGAGGGGTGGGGAGCAACAAGCCCAGGCACGCCCCTCAGCGCACCTAAGCATGAGTCGTATTTGTGGCGCCTCGCAACGAGTGCGTCACAGGAGTGTATTGCAGCCCAGACTGCAGCTGCGATATTCTCTGACTAAGCAATGACATGGTTAAAACTCAGAGCTCCATACCCTACATGCACATCAGAATAGAGGGCCAATAAGGTCCTGGTGGGCGGAGTGTAGGAGTAGAGTGTTAGAGGAGAATGTAGGAGAAGGAGAGAGAGAGAAGACGTGGCCGGGAGGAACGTAGGAGAGGGGGCTCTGCACAGTTCCGTGCAGCCCCTAGGCCACCACCGGTTGGGCGCCATTACCCGGTGCCTCAACAACGGATCCTGGGCGACCATCCACGGGTCAAAATACACCCGCGCCCATCTACAACCGGATCACTGGTTCCGAAGCTGGTAGTCGTTTATCACTGCTATGCAAACCAGGACTGGAGGGACCGCTCCACAGGAGTACCCCACCGCCGCCGCAAATAGAGCCGTCTTGCCAGCGGAGTACCCATCAAAAGGACCCAGGTTACCCCTCATACCGGAACGTACACACCGGCAGGGAAATTTAAGTAACCCCTTGTACCCAACCTTGGCACTCAAAGGCGACATCGGCAACTCACCCAGAATAAGTTAGAACAGAGGAACACCGCGGAGCTCTGAGAAACACCGGTCATTGCCAAGTCCACCCAGTCCGTTACCCGTTAACTGTATACCATGTATCACCTGCTGGTTACAGTAAAGTACCCGTTGCAGAGACTATCAGAGTCCATGCCTTTTTCAGAACTGTCCATCTCCGCATGTTAGAAGTACTGCAGCTGCCTTACAACATCTTGTGCAGCTCCTGGCTCCGGGGACTCCCGCTCGTCCTGTGGGGAGCGTTCCATCTTGTTGCATCCCCCGGAGGCCCAAGCAGCGCCGGTGGAATCACCGGAACTTTCACAGGTGGCGTCACGACAGAATTAACTACCCCTTAACTGTTCAGCCAACAATATTGATCTGGACCACCGGGCCCACACAGCCGCAGGCGCGGCTCCGTGACAAGAGAAGCAAATGTCTGCGACGTGCACAACCCGGCTACGGTGAGTCATATTCATCACACACACACCTGCACTCTCAGCTCCCGCTCATTAGGGTCCTCTCTCCACACTGAGAGCAGGGAAAAAAAAGGCTTCATTTAAATCACAGCAGCAGCAGCACTTTCATACAGCAAGGCAGTCAACACGTAACAGTACCCCCCTCTTTATGAGAGGCCTCCGCCCTCTATACAGGACATGTCCTGCAATGGTCTGAACCTCCTGAGCGATGACCTATGGAAGATAGCACGGGTACAAAGCACTGGGGGGATGGCTAGCTGGAACAACACAGGGTTGCAAACGGCTGCAATTTTAAACGGACCAATTACTCCAGCCACACACTTCCACCTTACGTGTTTTGACAACACCCACACAAAGTCATCCACACTCAGGTCTGGACCTGACCGTTTATTGCCATGCACGTGGTCACAGAACGAAGGGTCACTTCCATGGGGGCAAACGGCAGAGATGGTTCCAGGTTTTGTTTCAGGGACCATTCTCACCAATTGCTTAGTTGGGGTAACCACCTTCCCCGTAACATGCTTCTCTGGATAACCCCTGAGTCCAGCATCGATCTGAGGTGACGGCAAGGTTCTACTCCCATCCTTCGGTGGGTGATTAACCACCACCAGTGGAGACATAGGAGCAGGCCTGACCAACACGGCAGACACAGCAGCACTCCAGCGCTTATCCACATGGGACGTCTGCAGCTGAGAAGCGGGGTTAGCATGATATGGAGAGACCCTAATGAAGTGATCAGGTTGACCACAAAAGAAACAAGACCCCCCAACCTGATGACCTGCAGATGGATTAGTACAAGACTCTGCAGTCCCCAACTGCTTAGGAACATCAGAACCCACACGTGTAACCTCCACAGCAGGGATGGTCACTGTGGACAGGGTCGGATCCGGTCTCTCTCTTAGGCGTCTATCCAACCTAATAACAAGCGCCATTGCAGCCTCCAGCATCTCTGGAGCAGCGTACTGAGTCATGGTGTCCTGTAACCGATCTGACAACCCAGACAGAACTGACACCTTAGAGCAGGGTCGTTCCATTGAGTGTCAGCGGCACACCTCCTGAACTCAGAGCAATACTCCTCGACCAGTCGTGTTCCCTGCTTGAGCTTACGTAGTTTAGACTCAGCAAGGGAGACGGCATCAGGGTCGCCATACACCAGGGCAAGCGCTGCAAAAAACCCGTCCACCAACCACATGGATGGAGAATCGGTCGGCAGAGAGAATGCCCAGGCCTGGGGATCCCCTTTAAGAAGGGAGAGTATAATCCCCACGCGCTGTTCCTCGCTCCCCAAAGAACGAGGACACAGCCTGAAATATAATTTGCAAGCTTCTCTAAAAACAAAAAATTTCTCTCTCCCTCCTGAGAATCAGTCAGGAAGGGAGATATTGGGTTCTGGTACAGCCAGCGTGTGAACCGCAGCCAGATACCCAACCACTTCTTGAAGCTGATGCACCACCTAGTTTCACAGTGTAGATACCTCCTGAGAGAGTTCCTCCACCAGGTGCGAAAAAGCTTGTGATGACATAGTGGCTTTGGAGAAACAATAGTGGGTTGCTAATTATGTCACGCGGTGGGGGGAAGGGGGGTACCCAGAAGTAGCGTGGAGCTGGGTGTAGGGAGTCAGGGGAACCTGCTCTGGCCCTGATACTGGGGGCATAAAAACAGAGAAAAACTCACCAAAAAATTGCCAGGTAAATAACCATTGCACCTAGCAGCAGCTGCCAGCTCCTCTGAGAGGCAACACAGGTGTCTGTATACCGGTTCTCAGTCACCTGCAACCCACAGTGGGGGTGGTTGTGGCACCAGCATCCGACCATGCTGTCAGGGAGATGACTGGTGGCATTTAAAGACACAAGGTTACCATAGGGCTCTGCCACTCAGGGGGACATATAGAGTGATGGGGGACCATATCCAGATTAGATGGGGCCATATCCAGGATAGGGGGCCATGTATCAGGATAAAGTGGCCATATGCAAAATGGGGGGTCCATATGCAAGATGGGGGGCCCATGTACCAGAATAA
>JARQOC010000009.1:86412274-86462263 GCA_033576535.1 Allobates femoralis
ATTCCAAGGACTCTCTCATGTGTTAAAGACTTCTGGAACAATTTGCCAAATAATGAACGGATACTGGAAGGAACCCAACAACGTCACACACCTACCAGACCAATGTAAATTCTATGGGTGCAAAGCAGAGGGAGTCTCTGGTGTAGCATTATGATTCACAAACTTATAGCAAACCTTTATACATATACACATATATTTACATACTATTAGGAGAGATATCTAGAGGTATCTAGCTTTTGGTACCATAAGTCTTCCTTAAGTCCGACACGGGGCTGTGAAAAAGTGGTGCCAAAATATAATGTCCATTAAAAAGTGCTTTTTCGGGGCCCTAACTCTAGGACTCGCGGTTTGGTTGTAATCCATAGGGTATACGGGCTAATCTAAGGTCTTGTCTCACACACACACCAGCGAATCATGACACTCTTCTTCAGCGACTGAATTGCTTCTCCTATTCTTTCCACTCGGGGTGGAATTGTCCAAACCCCCACTTGCAATACCAAGGGCATTCATCCTCACAGCCACCCTTCCTCAGGTAGCGCATTACTGCTTCTTCTCGAGGGAGGTTTCTTTTCAATACAAAGCACTAGTACACCATGTCTATCAATCAAGCCAGTGTTGACCACCAGAAAAACAGTCTACCTCCACAAGTCACTATTTGATTTTGCTCTCTGCCCCAGACATACCTTGACCGATCCTTTTATCTGGGCTGTGCAAGAGTCCCCCTAGAGACTGGGAGGAGTCACTGCAGGTTGAAGGTTGTAATGATTGATCCTCTAAAAAAGTTCAAGGAGGGCTAGGATCTTTTTATTAAAAAATATAATATTACCAGTTATGGGCACAAGATTCTGTGATGGGCGTTGATCCAGGAAACTAGTCTGATTGTTGTATATGGAGTTGGGAAGGAATTTTTCCCTTAACATGGGGCAAATAGCAATGGTTTATGTTTTTTTTTACATCCTCTGGATCTATCTACATGTTAAGTTTTAGCAACACTCAAGAAATAAAAGCATACATTAACAAATACGCTAAAATAAGTACGGTAATTGAATATCAATAGTTCATGCACTATATCAAGTTTAACTTCTAACCTAACTTCTTTCAAATGAATACTATAAATAATGCTATGAATAACATTAGAGCCACAGTGTAGCGTACAGAAAGACATGGACATATACAGTATGTTAAAAGAGCCACTTGCTGGTGTATACTAGTACTGGATGTATTAGAAAAGAGCCACTAGCTAATGTGTATGTACTGTAGAGGCAGGAATATTAGTCCATAGCCACTTGCTCATGTAAAATGTTATGTATAGTAAAATCGAGACACAGACTGGAATATTCTGTAAAGATAGAGATATTAGGCCCCTTTCAGCAAAAACGCTGATGTGCGGCTGATCCAGCAGGTGGCACCGCATCTGATCTGGTACTTGAGGCCACGAAAAAAAACTTCTTGCAACTTTTTTTTTCGCGGCCGCAAGTGCTGGATCCGGCCGATCTGGCGTAACCGCACTTGCCGCACCGGACCACAAGCCCCATAGACAATGCATGGGGCGTGCCAGATCCAGGCTGCAAGTGTGGCTGTTAGGCGGTCGATCCGGCAGATGCGGCGCTACCTGTCATATCGGCTGCACATCAGCAAAAACGCTGATGTGAAAGGCCCCTTAGGCTAGTATCACACTACGATTTTGGCAGTTCCAATGCTGTCCGATAAAAATCGGACAGCATCGGAATGATTTTTGCCTCCATGCAGCCCTATGGGCATCAGACCGAATTGGATGTGCACTAAATGGCATCCGATTTGGTCCGATCCGATTCTGTCCGATTTTTTTATCGGTGCATGCTCCGATTTTTGCACCGAAAATAAGATCGGACAAAATCGGATCGGACCAAATCGGATGCCATTTAGTGCACATCCAATTCGGTCCGATCAATTTAGCCTGGGGCCCTATGGAGCGGAGTCCAAGGAAACATCTGATGTTTCCTCCGACCCGATTTACTGTACATATTATTTTTTTATTTTTATTTATTTTTTTTATAGCACGGAGGCTACGATTTTATGCCGGAATCGGATGCCTATTTGGCATCCGATTCCAGGCATCGGAAGGGAGCCGATGCTGTCCGATTTTATCGGACAACATCGGCTCCCTAAAAATCGTAGTCTGAAAGTAGCCTAAGTCTCTAGTCACTTGCAGTATGGAATCTGTAAGCCAAACCTCTGTCTCCTCGCTCCTCAATTTCCCTGAATTCGAATTCTGAAACTCCGACTCCCTTACATATAGCTCATGTTCAGGCCGGAGAAAGGCAGAGCGATCTGCTGAAATGTTGCCATGAATCACTAAATATCCAATGTTTGCAAATTGATTTGGAGTGCTGCCTGTTTTTTTCTTTTAGCTCATATTTAAGTGATACATTTTCTGTATTAAAATGGTAACATCAGATATTTATACAGAACATTAAATATATTTATGGGAAGACAACTTTAGAACACAAAAGACTTTAATAAACTTTAAATATTCAATACACTATGCAGTAAATAGGAAAAAAACAATTTTCAACAATATATATATGATAAAATTTGTGCTGTCAACGACTTTGTTCTGAGATATAGATTTCCCTCCATCAGATCCTCCTTCACAGATGACCTGAAATCTAATTATTTTAAAGTGGTTGTTCAATACTAGACCAACCCCTTCTCGATCAACTTGTTTCCCACATGTAAAATAATAAACCCTAACCTCCCATTCTGCCTCTGTTCCAGCGCTGTTCTGGGTCCCATGATCCGAATCACATTTTAATGTGTCATAGTGTAAGGCTTACCAACAATGTAAGTGTCATAATTCCAGATCTTCTGATGACCTTTTGTGGTTACTCACCCTTTTCCAAGATGGCGTCCTAAGCTTCATTCCTTGACATGTGTTTTTTGTCTCCCTGCCTCTATCAGCTGCAGTCCATCTTTCAGTCCTCTGCTTGAGTATTCTACCAGGATTCCAGCTCCTTATTGCTTTTCAAGTTCGCTCCTCCTCTGCAAATCCTACTTGGCTCTCCAGTGACTGCACATTAGATGTTCAGCTTCCTATTCCTGCTGCCAGTTCCTCTTCAGTTCCTAACTGCTTGTGCTGTTTCCTCTTTTTCGGTTCTTACCTGTAAGTCATGTAAAGTTATTAGCATTACAAGCTCTATGTAGCTTCCTCATTTAAATATTGATGCAGTAGCAGTGTTCGGGACTGTGCGGGGCTTTAAATAAATCTGCACTGCATCTGATATTGGACTTGTTTTTCAGAGACTTCCGTTCCCCGGCCTCCTGAACTGTGTTCTTAGACTATTGCTGAAGCATCTCTCAGAGTGAACTTTGCCTATAGACTTTTCTGATCCAGCATCTTCTAGTGTGTACAGAGCTAAAAGACTGTTATGCTACACGGCATCTACCTGTGAGGTTATTCCAGAGACTATTTCGTTAAGGCTTCTCATGAAGATTATTATTGTGTGTTTATGAACTTTGATTTCTTACTGCACCTTTGTTTGCTTTATTACCACACGTGACAATACAGACTTCCTCATTGTCAAACCTTGTTTCAATTGTGTTATTGCCTCACGCTTAAAGATTCCTGAGTTACTCATTATAATTATTACAGTAAGTGTCAGAAAGGACCGTCAAAGCAGCACCAATGCACGTTTCGCACTTTTTGCTTTCTCAAGGGCAAACGCTAGTGTGAGCATACTCTTGGAGATCCTGTGTAGTCCATGCTGCCTCTGTCGGTCAGAGCTAAATTGGTGGCACTGGAGTGACCCACACAGAATAAAGCAGGTGGTTTTCTTTTTATGGCTCATCATCAGAGTATGCAAGTCTGGTGTATGGGTTGCATTCATCAAAGCTGTGACTGTGCTCTAATCTATGTAGTTCTTGTTACTATGACTTTTGGCTACTCGTGACATTTTCATTGCCTGTATTATTTACTCCATTATTATCTCTATATAATAAATCCTTACCCATTGCACATACAAGACAAGCTTGAAATTGTAAGCTGGAATTCCCCAAGCTTTTCTTTTCTATCCACGGCCTTTTACATAGTCATTTCCCTTGACTGTGACTTTGTATGTATGCTTGTGCTTGAAAGCATTAATTATTCTTTAATGAATAATAAAAGTTCATCACAAACTCAAGCAAAGACCTCGCTCTTAGCAGAGAGGAGCAGACGGCAATGTGTGGAGAGGTAAGGAGCTACGGGTCATGATATCTAGGCTGGAATATGAAGAAGTAATTCCATATCTGTTGTGTTTGGGAAAACTTCTGCATCTGAACAAACACTGATACAGATACAGATAGAAGCTGTGAATTGTCCCCTTGTGTCCATGTCTCGCGCACTTGTTTTGAACGGCCATGATCTCGGAGCTCGGAGAAATGTTCACCTTTTCCCGTTACAACAAATTTTCATTTTTGCACTTTTGGTTATTTTTTTCTTCTTCCTACAACCAAAATGTTTTATATATCTCTGTCGAAATAAGAACTTAATTGTAGATTTCAATGACACCAAACAATTTATCATGCAATGTATTGAAAAACGAGTAAAAAAATCAAAGTGCGGTGGAATGGTAACATTGTTTCAAACTTTCATGGCGATATCTAAATTGTATGTTTTTTTAAAAATATATTATACTGGTTAAACTGTGTGCGTTTTTAAAATACATACAATTTAAGCATTAAAATATATTTAAAAACATATTTTAGTATATTTTATCTTATTTTTTTAAATAAATTGTTTAAATTAACTGTATATTTCGCTTTATAAGACGCAACCCCAAATTTGGTGTAGGAAAAGATAATTTTTTTGTGTTAAATGGGGTCCGTCTTATAATGCCAGTGTCCATCTTACTATCAGTATATATGTCCCCCATCCTCGTACATGGTCCTACATCTTGGTATATATATCCCCCATCCTGGTACATGGCCTCTCCATCCTGGTATATATACCTCTCATCCCAATACATGGCCCCCCCCCCCATCCTGGTATACATATCCCCCATCCTGGTACATGGCTCTCCCATACTGGTTTATATACCTCTCATCCTTGTTCATGGTCCCCCATCCTGGTACATGACCCCCCCATCCTGAACCCACCATGATTGCTGAGGGTCGGTTGCAGTGGTAAAGCAGGAGTGCAGGAGGCAGGTTTGCAGGGCCACAGAGGGTGAAAACAAAGCTGCAGACCCTGCTGCTGTGGGGGTGTTGCAGTGGTGTGTGGTGGGGGCCACCATTTTGCATGTGCCTGCATGTATTACCAAGCTGCAACTCAGCCTCTGGCATCCAGATGTCTGGGGCTCACCAAGATAAAGCATGATTAGTTCTTTTAGATGCGATTCAGAACAGTGCTTTGTGAAACCGTGCCATCTAACAAACTACTTCACCTAAAATTCTGGGTTGTTGGACAATGCACCCTGCCTCATTCATAGCTATAATTTACACAGATGCGCATGCGCCAGACGCTAATCTGTCATTTCGCACATGTGGTTACCTAGCCAAGCATGCCACGCACCCTGGGGACCATGCTGAGGCTGATTGCTAACTTTTGCCACGCACTAGTAATTGATTGACTTGATTGTTTTTGTGTTATATATATAGAACACAAACACAAGTCAATCAATTACTGGTGTGTGGCATAGGGTAGCAATCAGCGTGGTCCCCAGGGAGCGTGGCATTCATTAGAAAGAGTACACATGCGTATATATAACCCAATATGGCTTATTGGGTGTCATCAACTAGAGATCAGTGAGCCTTTCAAGGTTTGGTTTGGGTTGATGAACTTCCCAGTTTTGAGGAAACCTGTTCTGTTTGGAGTTTGAGTGCTTTATCTTTGCAAAGCACTGGAGCATTACTGTGGTTGGGTACAGTTGGTGCTTGGTCCAGTGTGAGCCACGTGCAGTGTTTGATCGGCTCCCACCGAGGTTAAAAGCACAGTTTTTGGGTGTCTCCAAATTTAATTTGGGAAAAAAAAACACCCTCCTCCAGAAGTGTTTTACTTATGGCTGGCTGTATGTGGATGGAGAGCCGAACTGCCAATCTGTGATCTCCATTAAGGTTAGGGACAGGTTCGGGGTCATGAACAGTGAGCCAAAAGGTTGCTGCACCAACCCAACCCAGACCTGAAAAGGTTCACTTATCACTATCAACTACACTTGCCTACCCCTAATAAAGCTGCTATAGGTGGCGATACTTGTGGGGTCTTCAACCACCTTATTCACCATTGTTGGGACCCACTCTATGGACCTACAGTGCTGTGCAAATTAATTGGGACAAAATTTTTTTAAGTAAAATCGTAAATTGGTTACCAGCCAGTGATTCAAACCAGTTTTAACTGCTTTGAACAGGTGTGAGTGTACAACCTTGAGTAACAAAATGTGGTTTGACTGGTTGTAGTCAGAAAATAACAGCTAGCTGCCCCCTCAGCTTCAGGTGAGAGCTTGTTTCTGTGAGGAGTGGTTTAGTGTAATTTTTCTCTGTGATTCGTGCCTGTAAAAATGGATGTTACTCCATGGAAGAGGTCTAGAATTATTACTCTTAATGAACATACAAGTCTGACTGTAAGAGAAATCACTTCCACCGTTGGTATTGGAAAATCTACCGTTTCAATAATAATTCACACACACAATGGAACTGGATCGTTTTCTCCAAAACGAAAAGGGAAATGTGGAAGAAAAAGGAAAACGACACCAAGAACTGATAAAACACTTATCAGCAATAGTAAAAGTAATGCAAGAAAAACATGCTTTGTCCCAATTAATTTGCACAGCACTGTAATTTATGCCCATATTAAAATGTGGCTATGCACAATTGTGATATATGACTCCATGTCTTGGATATAGGCCTATAGGCCTCATTTTGTAATAACATATTGCTCTACACTTATTATTCTTAAAGAGGACCTGTCACACCCCTGCTGCTTTCCAAAGTGAAAGCACCACTGAATGCAATGTGCCTGCTGCTTTCAGGGAACGTGTCTCCCATTTCTCTATTCCTCCCATAACCTGAGAAAAACACTTTATAAAGTTTAGAGATGAGAAGTCCGGAGGGACTAACTGAATTATGAAGTCCTCGCTGCCCTTGAGGTCAGCGCCAGAACCCGCCCTGCTGTATGTATACAGCAGGGAGGGCTCCCGTGCTGATGTCACGGGCAGGAGGTGGCACAGAGAGGCAGGAGGCGGGAGGACCCCCATGAACAGCGAGGACTTCATAATTCAGTTAGTCCCCCCGGACTTCTCATCTCTAAACTTTATAAAGTGTTTTTTGTAGGTTACAGGGGGGCTAGAGACAAGGGAGACCCATTCCCTGAATGCAGCAGGCATGCTGCATTCAGTGGTGCTTTCACTTTGGAAAGCACTAGGCGGATGACAGGTCCTCTTTAATGCTTATGTTGTGTGGTTTTCATGTTAGATCTTTTGATGGGACATTATTATTATGTGTAGGGTTTGGTTATCTTGCTAAATACCTGCCTTGTTATCCAATAGACCGAGGCTGTATACACATTAAAAGGGACCTGTCACCCCCCCTGGTGCATGGCAATCTACATGCACCACTGAATGCAGCATGCCTGCTGCATTCAGGTAAGGGCCCCCCCCATGTCTATAGCCCTTAGCCCCCCTGTGCACTGAGATGTACACTTCATAAATCTTACATTTACTGAGTCAGGAGGGCATTCCTTATTCTGGAGTCAGTGCTGGCATGGAGGTTTTACCCTGACTCTGGCCGCTCTGCGCCGCCTCCTGCTGCTCTATTCTCCTCCTATTGCTGCTCTGTTCCTCCTCCTATTGTGTCCGCCCCCCTCCTCGCCGATGCCGACATCTAAGCTTCTGTTTTCATGCAAGCGCACAGCGAGGACAGGATCTGGCGGCTGACATCACGGCCTCGCTATGCGCCTGCGTGAGAACAAAAGATTAGACGTTGGCGCAGGAGAGGAGGGGGGTGGACACAATAAGGAGGAGGAACAGAGCAGCAGGGAGCGGCGCAGAGCAGCCAGAGGCAGGGAAAAACCTCCGTGCCAGCGCTGACTCCAACATAAGGAATGCCCTCCTGACTCTGTAAATGTAAGATTTATAAAGTGTATATCTCAGTACACAGGGGGGCTAGAGACATGGGGGAGCCCTTCCCTGAATGCAGCAGGCATGCTGCATTCAGTGGTGCATGTAGATTGGAGGGGCCAGGGCTCTGTGCACATGGTCCAGTTCAATAACATTACCCTGACTTTCCTCCAGGATCTGATTGAAGAGCTGTTGAATTACCCGATTTAGGTCTAGGCTTGTTGCGGTTCCTGAGGTCTTCCTGACCATAAAGCAACTCCTCAATTTTAGCTGTGTGGGAGTCTAAGATCTTTCTATGAGCCTGGAGTTCTGCCAGGACTCTGTCCTGTGATTTCTCAACCTTTTCCTCCCTGGAGGTGAATTCCGCCTTTAGGGTGTTCAGTTCTTTTTTTGTAAGAGCCCTCTAATCTGCGGGCGAACAATTCTAGGTCTTTCTTGGTCGGAAGCTGTTTTAAATGTGCACTTATCTCTGCTATGGTGGAATCTGCAGCCAAGCTTCCTCCTTCCTCGTCTCCGCTGGAATCCTCGCTGTGAGCCATCCACAGGCGATCCTCCTCTCTCCTGCTTCTCTGTGTTGCCGCGTTGTCGTGGGCGGCTGGCGCCATATTTGAGGCTGCACTGCCAGGGAGAGAGGAGGCGGAGGAGCATATCTAGCAGTCCAGACTGCCCTGGTCTCCGGGTTTGTCATCTCCCGGGCCTCCAGTGGGTCTCCTGGTGTTCCCCATGCCTGGAAAACTGCTTTATGGAGGTCAAGAGCAGGCAGAAAGGCCTCAGTGGTTCGGAGCTGCAGTGAAGTGTGTCTCACTCCGCCATCGGCAAGCCACGCCCCGACAATACTAATGTTTTAACTCAGGAAGAGTTCAGAAATCAATATTTGGTGCAATGACCATGGTCTGGAGATTAGGCTGGCCATGACAGGGTCTTACGTCAAACAATGTGTGGATGAAGGATGCACCACATCAAGACCCTGTCATGGCCAGCCCAATCTCCAGACCTGAACCCTATTGAAAACCTCTGGAATGTAATCAAGAGGAAGATCAAGCCATCAAACAAAGAAGAACTTAAATTTTTGTGCCAGGAGTGGCTTAAGGTCACCCAAAAGCAATGTGAAAGACTGGTGAAAAGCATGCCAAGACGCATGAAAGCTGTGATTAAAAATCATGGTTATTCCACCAAATATTGATTTCTGAACTCTTCCTGAGTTAATACATTAGTATTGTTGTTTCTAAATGAATATGAACTTGTTTTCTTTGCATTATTTGACGTCTGAAAGCACTGTTCTGTTTATGTAATATATTTTGAAGATTTCTCATTTGCTGCAAATAAGTACAACATTTTAACTTTGAATTACAGAGATATGTAGTCAGTAGTTTATAGAATAAAAGAACAATGTACATTTTACTCAAAAATATACCGATAACGAGAAAAATCTGAGAAACTGAACATTTTGCATTGGTCTCTTAATTTTTTCCGGAGCTGTATTATCATGTCAAGGTCACAAGCTGCAGGTAATGAAGAATCACCTGTGTGTAATGTCTCAGATATGCAACCAGATCCATTATAAGAGAATGTGTCAGGATTTTTTTACAGCCCAATTGATGCATAGTCAATCATTGATTAATTTGATTACTGCTTGCTACCCGAACAATCCCTCCCATACCAGATTATAATATATTCTCAGCTATTCCTCTCTAAAGGCCCAGTCACACATAACGATGCACCAGCGATCCCGATAAGGGCCACGTCACACACACAGATAATTGTGCAGATATTGTTAGCAGATCTCTGGTTGCAGTGAAATCATGGACAAAATTGTTCCATTTCGTGGCCATATACAAAATGAACAATGTGTCCATGATTTCACTGCAACCAGAGATCTGCTAACAATATCTGCACAATTATCTGTGTGTGTGTGACGTGGCCCTAACAGAGATCACTGGTGCGTCGCTTTTCACATCACTGGTAAGATGTCAAACAGGTATCTCACCAGCGATGTGAAAAACGATGCACCAACGATCCAGAATTATACCGAGGTTGTTGGGAATTGTCACTCCATAGCGTAGCATTGAGATCGTTGGTATTTTCCCTGTCAAACACAACGATGTAGCGTTCCCAGTGGGAGCACAACGACGTAGAAATGATCCAGAGCAGTTTGTAACGATCAACGATCTCACAGCAGGGGCCAGATCGTTGTTGTGTGTCACACGTAACGAGATCGCTAACGGGATCGCTGTTGCATCACAAAATCTGTGACGCAACAGTGATCTCGTTAGCGATCTCGTTATGTGTGACAGGGCCTTAAGCCATGCACCGCTCTCTGTATCATCCACTTTCCCACTTCGGGGTTGTTAGCTACACATCTCGGCTAATGAGATGAGCTGAGATATGGGAGGGATGATGTGAGCTCAGCGCAGGAGCTAGCATCAAAGGGAGGGAGCCGACACATGGCATAAATGATGTACCCAGTCACATGCATGTCTTTGAAATGCAAATCTGTTGACACCTTTGTATCTTTTATCTGTTGCTACATTTTTTTGAATAGCATTTTTATTATTTTGTAAATAAGGCGATAAGTGCTCTGGCCTTGACACTACACATAGAATGGTAGAGTTGGAAGGGAACGTCACTAAATCATCCCAGACAGATGTCTGTCTGTCCAGCCTTTGTGTGAAGACTTCCATTGAAGGCGAACTCACCAACTCTCGTGGCCGCCTGTTCCACTCGTTGATCACCCATGACAGGCCTCTACCTTCAGAAGTTGTTTCCCTACCTGGCTTCACCCTCTTTAGGAAAAAGGTAAGGAAATCAGACAGCAAGCTATCAATCAGGCTAAAGAGTCTGGTGCTAAGTGGAAAACAGAGGCAGGGCTAGAGAGTGCTCTGTCAAGCCCAGAGCACTTAACATCCTATTTGCATATGAATGCAAACACTGATTACTCAGGAATGCAGCAACAGTTAAAAGATATAAAGGTGTCGAAGAATTTGTATTTCAAAGAACCGCATGTTGGTATGTGGTTTAACTAATTGATCTTACTGACAGATTTTCTTCAAAGACGTATATATGCATCCTTGGATGTGTCCCTCCCCCTGATGTGATCTCATGCGCTGAGCTTGCATCATCTGTCTCACATTTTAGATGATCTAATCAGCTGAGATATGCAGGTAACAGGACTGATCCAATCAGCTGTTGGATCGGTGCTCTTAACCCTTTGGATCGCGTTGTCAAGCACTGACAGCGCAATCCAAAGCCTCGGGGCAGGGATTGCACAATTCCCCGCCGTGATCGTAGATCCTGTGATGCCGGACTTCTATCTGTTACCTTGACAGCCTGGGGTCCTGTGATGACCCCGGAAGCTGTCTGGAATCACTTTCTGCTGGCGATGACCCAGTGGTGTGACCAGCTGAGAGTGATTATTTCTCTTGTGTTCAGATGTGCTGCAGCTCATCTGAACACAAGATAAGCAGTTGTACTGTAGAGTATTGAGGCCCCCTAGTGGGCCAAGTAAAATAAAGAAAACAAGAAAAAAAAGTTTTTAAAATTATAAACAGAAAAAGAAACACAAGTTGAAATCACCCCCCTTTTGCCCCATTGAAAATAAAACTAAATATAAATTTTAAAATACACATATTTGGTATCGCCGTGTTCCGAAATGTCAAATCTATCAAAATATAAAATCAATTAATCAGATTTCTAAACTGCGTAATGGAAAAAAAAGTACAAACACCAAAATTACATTTTTTGGTTGCTACAACATTGCAATAAAATGCAATAGCGGGCAATTAAAACAGTGCATCAACCCAAAAATGGTATCAGTAGAAACGTCAGCTCAAGAAGCAAAAAATAAGCCTCACACAAACCCAGATCCCGAAAAGTGAGAATGGTACGGGTCGCGGAACATGGCGCAAAACTGCAACTCTTTTTCTTTAAAAACCTCAAAATCTTTTTCACCTCTTAGATACCAGTAAAGCATACATGTTTGGTATATAACTCATGGTACCTTTACACGCCGCCACAACAGGATGGATACCAACGGCAACTTCACGTGCACGAGCACGGCCGAACGGTTACCAACGGGAACCGCACCCTGTTTACACGCCGCCACAAGGTGCGCTACGCTACGCTACATCTACAGCTAGATACATCGCCGGGTGTCTCAAGTAGCCAGCTGTAGCTCATTTACACACCGCTACAACCAGCTACTATGGGCGTACCTGGTGCAGCAGGGACAGCACATAGGCGTGCTCCAATTGTGGATTACGAGACGTCCGTACGCTGATAGGAGAAAGCAAAAATACCATGATAGGGCAGGCATCGCAGGAGGCGGATTAATACGTGACGCTCGAGCAATTGTGTAGTGTGACTCGTCAGCTCCTTAAATATGCCGCCCTGTGCGGTGACAACCAATCGCAACGCAGCATCTTCCACCAATGATCGCAGATGGGGCGCGGTAACACGGAGCTTGGGTGACGCCTTAGCTACATTGCAGCTACATCGCCGGGTGTCCACAGTTCCCTTCTGTAGCTTCTTTACACGCCGATACAGCTCGCTACAATCGGCGATGTAGCCATATGTTTATGGGCAGTGCACGGATACAGAGGTATCTGTAGCCGGCTGTGTCGTCCCGTCTTCACACGCCGCTACTACGGGCGATATTGGCGCGACAAGCTACATTTGTAGCCTGTAGCGGGTTGTATCCATCCTGTTGTGGCGGCGTGTAAAGGTACCATCATACCGACCTGAGGCAACATACTGAAATGTCAGTTTTACCATATAGTGAACATGATGAATATAAAACCCAAAAAAACTAATATGTAATAGCACTTTTTTTTTGCAATTTCACTTTAATTGGAATTTTTTTTCTCATTTTCCAGTGCACTATACGGTAAAGAAAATTAGTTAATTCAAAAGTACAACTTGTCCGTCAAAAATCAAGCACTCATATGTCTATATCGCGCATACACTTCTTACGTGAACTGTCTCGCATACGTTTCTTATGTGAACTGTCTCGCATACACTTCTTACATGAACTGTCTTGCATACACTTCTTACGTGAACTGTCTCGCCTACGTTTCTTATGTGAACTGTCTCGCATACACTTCTTACATGAACTGTCTTGCCTAGACTTCTTACGTGAACTGTCTCTCCTACACTTCTTACGTGAACTGTGTCGCATACACTTCTTACGTGAACTGTCTCTTCTACACTTCTTACGTGAACTGTCTCTCCTACACTTCTTACGTGAACTGTCTCTCCTACACTTCTTACGTGAACTGTCTCGCATACACTTCTTACGTGAACTATCTCGCATACACTTCTTACGTGAACTTTCTCGCATACACTTCTTACGTGAACTGTATCGCTTGGATTTATGGCTTTCTACAACTCACTGAGGAATTTTCAGGTCTCCACAGAACACTAATCATAGAACAATAATACAATCTGTTCCTCTTATCTCAGAATTTTGATTTTACCTTCCCAGCTCCTCTCCCCCTCCCTAGCCTGACTCTGCTTTTCATCACCTGTCGTATTTACTGCATCATCCTACCCTGCTTATGTATGATGTGTGTGTCTTCAGAAGTTGTGTCATTATAAGCCTGATGAAGAGGCCATAGTGTCCCCAAAGATTGCTTTGCTTTTTCTTATCTTTTCAGTTCGCCATTACAAGGTACTCTCAGATTGTAATATTTTTCTATTTACTGGCTAAGTGGCATAAAATGGTGAAAAAAAATTAAATTGTGCCCTAAGTTTTTTAGTTTTCCTTTGACAGTTATTATTGCATGGTAAAATGATCAGCAATCTGAAATGAGGGAAATACAACCTCAGATAAAATAACAACACATAAGACGGTATTTGTTTTACGAAAACCAAATTCAGTGCAATAACTTTGAAGAAATCATTGTGTGAGTTTATGAGTCTCTCACATGGTTGTGAAAGCATTTTGGCCACTCTTCTTTACAGCGTTCCTTGGGTTCATTGAGATTGGTTGACATTTGTGTCTGCACAGCTATGTTAAGTTGCTGCCGCAGCATTTCGATTAGGTTGGGGTCTGAACTTTGACTAGGCAATTGAAACACTTTGATTCTTATCTTCTCTTTTTATTTCCAGCCACTCTGTTGTAGACTTTCAGGTATACTCGGGATCCTTAGTACAAATAATAGTAAAAAAGTCAGCTCATCCATGGGATGATCAGGTGAACAGAGACATGTATTGTCACAAGGGTTAAAACAGGGGTGGGAACCTCAGGCCCAGGGCTGTACGCGGCCCTCGAGGACCTTTTCTGTGGCCCATGGGCAGTCTCCTGGGGGCCGTAGTGCTCAGGTTGGTAGATGCGTTTTATCGACTCCCCAGTGATCTCTATGCCCCAGCCTTAGCATCTCTAATGACATATGTGTGGCGCCCCTCTGGCGGGACGCCACAGGGAGGTACTGCACCCCAAACAGAAGGTGTAGTGCGTCTGTAGTCGTGGATGAGGAGGAAAATACAGAGTCTGCACCTAGAACACGCTCACAAGACACCTTAGCACAGGGGACTGGTATTCAGTCACAGGTGGCGTCACATATAATCCCCCATCATCATCACCCCCATCAGCCATTGAGTGCCCAGTGCACGGAACCGGGAACCGACCAGCCGTGATTCCCTCCCCCGCCATCCCGATTCTGAGTAACGCCTTCCCTGCCGGCCCAATTCAATTCTGGTGTCACAAACGGGATCCCGTGCCTGGTAAAACCGGGTACTGAGTGCCTTAAATTGGACTTTTAATGACTGAACTTTATTTCACTGCGTAGGCCCAAAATGGCAGGCCTAGAGATGTGACTGAAATGTGCTTGCCCAGAGGCGTGCCTCGGCCCCTTATCCAAGGAGGGCCATGCAAAAGGTGCCAAACTGTCTCCCCGGCCCCCCCTTGACATCAAACAACCAAGGGGGTGGGTTGGGAACCGGTCAGCACCAGCTTGGGACTATAAAAAGTAAACAGGATGTAGCCGGAGGGCAGAACGAGAGACCTTGGCTGTTACCGGACCTGTTACCCGTCAGCGGCCTGTTCACAATGTCGGTACCAAAGCTCTCCGACTTGATCAGAGAAGTCGAAGAGGATGTGAGAGCCGACCGTGCTGCCCCGGGGGTGCCCACCCTGGAAACTGAGGGGGTGGACATCAACTTCTGGGGGGCATCATTCAGCAGAGGAGCCAGGATATTCAAAAGGAGGTGTAAAACCAGAAAGACTTATGACACCCAGCAGGGCGTCCCGAGAGCCAGCGAGGAGGGGACAATGGCGTCCTTGAGCTCGCTTTTCCAGTCTCAGGATGGAGACTACATGTAAGTTAAAAAGCATTTTTCTAAATCTTTATAGGGCATGTTTAGGTCAGACAGGGATGGTTAGGGAACAGCTACCAAGGGTAGTGATAGGTTGGGGGGGTAGAATGAACTGACAGGTTCCCTTTATTGCACACTTGATTAGTCCAGATCAGCATATTGTCACGTCTGCTTTTATAGAGGTGGCCACACTCACTTATAGGTAGTTAATGAAGGGCATTTTATTAGCGGCACTTGGAAGCAATTTACCCTTTTAACTCCTATTGAAGTGGATGCGGTAAGGGTGTACTTGATTTTGAATAGCATGTTGTAATTTGATGTTTTATTTTCATCTTTTTCACACCTTTTAAGGACCAGATTTTGTTTTATTCTCTCCTGATAGATAAATCCATAGACTTCAAAGAGCTGTGCATTAGTATTTATCATGGTTGTGTGTTAGTATTACCGTCTGTAGGCACTGAATGGTTGTATTACTCATTCATTGTATGGGGGGAATATTTATTTACTGTTCCTCATTATTATATAGTCATTTACTTTATGATGATATTCAGTAGCTGATTGCAATATTTGGTCACTGCATGGTGGTATTTTTTATTTCTATGTTGGGGCATTATTCAGGTACAAGGTGACAGTGATAAATGTAACACTATTAAAGTCATCAGGATGTGACCCGTAGTAAGATTTAATCCAATTCCTTATTGCCTCATTAGATAACTTTGATGGCATTGTTTTCTCAGTGTGTGACAGTACTCAATCACTACGTGATGGTAGTATTCAGTAACTCTGTGGCGGTTTTGTTCAGGTATGCCATGGTGTAATTATCAGTTACTATTGTAGGGATGTGATAGTAGTGCGTCACTTTATGATGTTATATTTTATTACTGTATTTCAGCATTATTTATTCAATGTGTTGAGGAATATGATGGCACATATAATCAAATATGATAAAGTCACTGAATTTTGGCATTATGCCGTCCTATTATAGTGCATCCAATATTGATACTGGCATTTAAATTAAAGGGGTTGTCCGGGCAAAATGAAACTTTATCAGATGTGTAAAAACTAACAAACTCATGTCATACTTGCCTAACTGGATCCAATGCTGGTCAATCCATGGTCTACTGTACACAGAGACAGGAAGCGGTGATGTCACCATTCCACCAACTGGCCTATGATTGGCTGCATTGAGCAGCGCTTATTATTATTATTTATTTAAATAGTGCCATTAGGTTCCATGGCACGATACAGGTGCAAGGGCAGACGAGGACAAGAACATTAAATGACGACAATAAAATCATACAGGTACAGTAGGGGAGAGGACCCTGTCCACGAGGGCTCACAGTCTACAAGGGATGGGTGGGGAGACAGTAGGAGGGGGTAGTGCCGTGCGTGAGATCGTGCGGTGGATCAGGTCTCCAGTGTAGGTTGTAGGCTTGACAGAAGAGGCGGGTCTTCAGGTTTCTCTTGAAGGTTCCCAGGGTGGGCGAGTGTCTGATGTGTTGTGGGAGAGAGTTCCAGAGGATAGCAGATGCATGGGAGAAATCTTGTATGCGGTTGTGAGAGGAGGAAATGAGAGAGGAGTAGAGAAGGAGATCTTGGGAGGATCACAGGTTGTGTGAGGGTAGGTCACAGATGTATGGAGGGGACAGGTTGTGGATGGCTTTGTATGTCATGGTTAGGGTTTTGAACTGGGATCTCTGGGAAGTAGGGAGCCAGTGAAGGGCTTGGCAGAGGGGGGAGACAGGGGAGTAGCCAGGAGACAAGTGGATGAGTCGGGCAGCGGAATTGAGGATAGATTGGAGAGGTGCGAGGGAGGTACAGGGGAGGACAATGAGCAGGAGGTTGCAGTAGTCAAGGCGGGAGATGATGAGAGCATGGACAAGTGTTTTAGCAGTGTCGTGGTCATGGAAAGAGTGGATTGAGAAAATGTTTTTGAGCTGGATGTTTGAATGTTTTATGATGGATTACTGCCCAGGCACATGACTGTTGTAATCCTTTGAGCAGTCCAGTGGCTCTGGTGGAACGATCACGAATCAAGTGAATCAGTGGGTGCCCGTAGGTAAACACGACTAATATTGATATTTTGTACATATTCAGTCACCCAGGCAAAGTTTTATTTTGCTTGTACATCTGTAAGAGTTTCATTTACATAGTGTAATATGCACAGGCCCAAATGAGCTAAAACTGGGTTATATTTTCTTGAATCTCATTAAAGAAGACTTTTCAGCATGGGCGTAACTACAATAGGTGCAGGGATTGCAATTGTACCCGGATCCTGGAGCCTAGGGGGGCCCCCAAAAGTCCCTTTGGCCTATATTAGAAGAATAATGCTCTTAAAGATTTGCAATGTTTGGGGGCCCCATTGAAGTTTCACATCAGGGCCCAAGTGCTTCAAGTTACACTATTGCTTCACAGTGTTACAATATAATTGCTCATAAGTAGAGATAAGCGCACAAGTTCAAGTTTAGGTGGTGCTGCCGGACTGTGTTTTGTGACCCAAACGTGTCACAAACCTCATTGGAAGTCACTGATTCAAGTTCAGCTCTTGGCGAACATAAAGCCAGCCATAAGAACACACTTCCGGGTTTGGGAGGCTAGATAGATATAGATATATTTTAGTTTTTGACTTATGCTACACCCCAAAACTGGTTTTGCACTCAGCATGAGTTGATCAAACACTGTATGAGGATCGCACTGGGCCAAGCACCGACCACAGCAATCCTCGCTCCAGTGAATTAGTCACGTAAAGTCCCCGAACGCCAAACCTAAACAGGGTCTTTCAATTTTATTATGGGTTATTACTTCCCATCTGCAAGTTTTAATTGACATGACTGTGGTCTTTTGATTTCTTGTGGGTACTGGGGACTTGCAGTGGAGAATATTACACTCTATTTCTGCCCTTTGCAAATTTTGGAGCAGAGGACAAAGGTTGAAGCCGATGTGGTGCAACCTCTGGAGAAGAGCCACGGTACGTATCATTTTCTGCAGCATTTAGGTTTACTGTTTTATATGTCCCCAATAGTTCTGATGTTGACACTCTTTGATGAATTTCATTTTTGGGATTAATTCAAGGCTTAAATTTCTTATTTAATTCTTGACAAAAAGAGTGCTGGTTTTGGCTGCTCGAATCTGAACCAGAGAAGATCTTTTGCTTTACTTTAAAACCACTTTCTGGTGTAAATGATAGTTAAAGGGAATCTGTCAGCAGGTTTTTGCTACCTCATCTGACAGCAACATAATGTAGGTAAACCCTGAATCAAATGATGTATCCCATAGATTAGTTGCTGCAGCAGTTCTCACACAAAGAATTTAGTTTTAGCAACACAGCAGAGCTAAGAGAGCTTCCGCTGCCCACCCCAGGCTCTCTACAGAGATTGTGCAATCACAGCAGGGGGCGTGTGGGATGCTATGCATGTGATAAAATACACTTATGGTAATCGCCAGGGGAAAACACCTTTAGTTTAAGTAAATAATAACACATGCACTGATAAGAGAGGCACAGTTGATTTTAGTTTCCTAACCCTTACAGCAGAGGTTCCCAACTCCAGTCCTCAAGGCACACCAACAGTGCAGGTTTTCAGGATTTCCTTAGTATTGCACAGGTGATAATTGAATCACCTGCACTGGGGATGATTCCAATTTCTAAGGAAATCCTGAAAACCTGCACTGTTGGTGTGCCTTGAGGACTGGAGTTGGGAACCTCTGCCTTACAGCATGCTGTCCTCAGGTCACATAGCAAACACCTGCTGTCATATTCCTTTAAGCTGGAAGGGTCTGTCCAAATAGAGCAAAAAGTAATGTTTTTTTGGGCAAATGTGGTTTGTGCAAACAATTTGTGACTTTCTAAAGTCAGAAAACTGACTGAATTGCCAAATTTCTATTGTACTTTTCAACTTATAATCACAGTCAAAAATTGATTGATCGTATCTGCTACAGCCGCTTGCTTCACTGACTGATGTATCAGAGCAGCGAGCGGCCACAGCAGAGATGAGAAAGTGCTGCAATCTCTCCTGCAGTAACGCTCTGTGCTTGGACGCCTGAGCTTTGTTTTCAGTGAGCACTTGCTTTGCCCAAGTGAGTGCTAGCAATCTAAAAAGGGAGAGTTAAAGTTAAAGGGAACCTGTCAGGTCATTTATGCCCCCAAACCCTATCACTACCTGTCCCTGCAGCTTCCTACTACATCCCTAAGACTGGAAACACACCATCCGACTCACATGCGAGTCTCTCGGATGAGACTCGGGATCAGTGACACTGAATGGCCTCCCCCCTCTCTGGATGGGAGTGTCAGCTGCTTGTGTTTTTGTGTAGCATCTCACTCCAATCCTGACAGGAAGGAGGCCGTTCAGGGTGACTGATCCGAATCTTGTCGTAGAGACTCGCATGTGAGTCGGATAGTGTGTTTCCAGCCTAAATGTGAAGTATAATGGTTGTAAAAATGTTGTTTATACCTTTCATTTTCCCCCATTGTGCAGACCTGTGTGCGACATGTGGGCAGCTTCTCAGCCTCCATGTCTCTTCTCACTCCTTGGTATCACGCCCCGGTGGGCATGATAATGTAATTCATAAGTTCGGTACCAAGGTTCCAATCTGTGGGTGACTCCTTCCTGGCATGAAGAGCCGCTGTGCGTCATTTCCAGTCCGGTGCATCAAGGGGGGTTATTGGTGTACGGGCCGGCTTCAGAATACGCACTACGCATGCTCCGGAGCCACCACTGCTATGTCCTCCAGCAACTGCATCACTATAAGTAAACTCTTAACAGAGAAAAGTGAAAACGTCCTGACAACCGCTGCAATCCTCAGGGGAAAATCTTCCACACAGCACCCCTCCTTCTTGTAGCACACTGTTGCTTCTTTGTGAAGGGGGACATCACAGTCCAGCACTGGTTCAGCACTCCACGTCAGAGAGTCCCGCCAATGACAACCAATAACAGGACAGCCTGCCGCCACATGCTTCTGGCTCTTCTTGGTAAGCCAGGGTAGAGCCTTTTATACCTTACATGCCAGAACTCCCCTGGTGGTCAGGAGAAGATACTGCAGGTTGCAGTAATTGTACACCCACAAACCGTTATCATTCAACCGGCCTGTATGATTTCACAAAGTGGGTTTTCAATAAATGGATGCAGAGATATCCCAGAGATGTAAGATCTGATATACATTTCCCAATGCTGTCATGTCCTGATCTGACAATACATCTTCTTCAATTGCAGGTATGAATTCATTGTACTACTGCTGTATCTAAGCTCCCCTGCATCCCATCACTATGTACCTTGCATAAGTCTGTTATGGTATTAATTCATTGTACTACTGCTATATCTAAGCTCTCCTGGATCCCATCACTATGTGCCTTGCACAACTCTGTTATGGTATGAACTATAACTCATTCAAATAATTTTTTGTACTACTGCTGTATCTAAGCTCTCCTGTATCCCATCCCTATGTGCCTTGCATATGTCTGTTATGTTATGTCATATTCTCCCACCTAGTATTCCCCCCTGGCAGCTAGACAGGAAACCAGGGCTGTGGAGTTGGAGTCGTGGAGTCGGAATTGGTGTCCTTTTTGGTAGAGTCGAAGTTAGAGTCGGAGACAGGGAAATTGAGTAGTTAGAGATGGAGGTTTGGCTTACCGACTGCATACCTGGGCTGTTAAGTCAGAGCTGTGGAGTCAGAGTCGGTATCCATTTTGGTGGAGTCGGAGTTGTAGTCGGATTCAGGGAAATTGAGGAGTTGGAGTTAGAGGTTGGGCTTACCGACTGTACACCAGGACTGTGGAGTTGGAGTTGTGTAGTAGGTGTCCATTTTGATCAAGTCAGAGTCAGAGAAATTGAAAAGCCAGAGTTGGAGGTTTGGCTTGCCAATTGCACACCAGGGCTGTGGAGTTGGAATTACCAACTCCACAGCCCTGCAGGAAGCATGCAGATGTCTTACTTTGGGGTCATTCCATGTCAAGTGAACCAATGATTATTACCTCTATATTTTTAATTCTTTTGAGATTTTGTTATTTGATAATAGCATGTCAGACAATGCAAAATGTGAAGAGAAAATTTTTTTAAAAAATTTATTTTTTTTAAAAATGATTTTCAAAGTTCGGAAAAAGTGTGAATTTCGGTGTTGCCTGCCTTTACGTTTCTCCTCATAACTCAGGCTAGGAATAAGAGAGAGAGACAAAATAAACACCAATCTACTCAGAACTGTCCAGGCTTTCACCAGATATGTCACAAGAGGATCTTTGTTAATATTTTACCCATGTGATCGCAAGCGCAAAACTTTAAAACGCATTTCCGAAAAATCGGCGCGCTTTAAATATTTCAAAAATTGCCCAAGTGTCTGCTTTGCTCTTAGCCACATATGTACCAAATTTCAAGTTGGGATCGCGATGGGATCATATTTTAACATATTTTACTATTAATAGCGTCAATGGGTTATTCCATATCAAGTGATCTAAATATGAATTTTTTTTTTTACCTGACGTCTTTAGATTTTTTTTATTTTTTTCCTTTATGAAGTACTACTTTAGTTAATTACAAATTAAAAGTTTAGAATTTTTTTCTTCATCAGTTAATTTTTTACAGATTTTTAAAGTTTAAAAAAAGGGTGAATTTTGGCCTGGTTTGACTTTACATTTTTTTTATCTCAGGCTATAAATAAGATAATGAAGTGGGAGAGGCATCATTTTACTCAGAACGGTAACAGCTTTCATTTGAGATGTTACAAGACTATGTTTCTTTATATCAAATTCAAACTATTGACGGGCAATTGTGAAAAAATGACTGATTGTGTTCTTGGTGATTTTTGAATTGACACTATAATAGTTAAATATTTTGCACTTAGGTCCAATGAATGCATCCATGGGGTCAAGCTGGGACAGAGTCATCACAAATTAGCCTTATTTGCAGATGACCTGCTACTTTACATCTCCCAGCCCCTGGTCTCCATCCCTTCGGTCTTAATGGAGTTTGAACGGTTCGGACAATTGAGCAACTTTAAAGTGAATTGCTCCAAAACCGAGGCTCTCAATATTTCTTTGCCTGGAGAATTGGTTTCTCATCTATCTAAACAGTTCCCATTTAAATGGAAAGTAGAAGCCATTAAGTACTTGGGAGTCGTTATACCAAAAGATCTTAAACAAATATTCAATTTAAATTATCAACCCCTTTTGACTAACGTGGAATCGGCATTATCAAATAACAAAATCTCAAAAGAATTAAAAATATAGAGGTAATAATCATTGGTTCACTTGACATGGAATGACCCCAAAGTAAGACATCTGCATGCTTCCTGCAGGGCTGTTCCGATTTTTCGGAAATGCGTTTTAAAGTTTTGCGCTTGCGATCACATGGGTAAAATATTAACAAAGATCCTCTTGTGGCATATCTGGTGAAAGCCTGGACAGTTCTGAGTAGATTGGTGTTTATTTTGTTTCTCTATCTTATTTCTAGCCCGAGATATGATAGAAAATGTAAAGCCACACCAGGCCAAAATTCGCACTTTTTTAAAACTTTAAAAATCTGTAAAAAATTAACTGATAAAGAAAAAAATTCAAAACTTTTTTTTTGTAATTAAATAAAGTTGTTCTTCATATAGAAAAAAAATTAAAAAATCTGAGGACGTCAGGGAAAAAAAATATTCATTTTTGGATCACTTGACATGGAATGACCCTTTGCAGTGTCTCTGATGTGGCTTTTGATTAGTAGGGCCTGGCATGATGTCATCTGTGTGTCACATCAGCCGTGACAAGTCAACTGCCACGCTGGAAAGTAAGAGATTCATGTGCCACCGATCTATCTGCAAATACCACTGATCTGGATGCTAGTCTACTTATTGATCCACTCCTCCCTATTGGTTAGGCATATGCACTATCCCTCCATTCATGTGGGGCATGGAGGAACTCTACTCCCTGTGCTTTGGTGTCTAATTGGTCAGACACCAGACATTTCTACAGTTATCACTTCTTCACAGGTGTGAAAAGTAGAAAACACATATACAATTTGTTTGGCATTAATCATTAGATGATACTAACATTACAATAGTTTCACAACATTTCAGAAATGTCCATAAGGCCGTATTCACATACGTGTGTTTTGCCAGCTGAGTATGGACTGCAATTCATGGACTGGCTATGGATCTCCTAACCTAAACTCAACAGGCCCATAGGCATTCATGGGGCTGTCAGAAGGCGGTCCGAACTAGGACACTGATATGTGAATCTGACCTAAAGGAAACATCTCCAAGCCTCCAAAGGGTATGTATTGAGCAGTGAGTGTTGAAGGCCATAGAAGGAAATAATTTTTCACTATTTTTGAGATTTTACACCAGTATAAGAGGGAAGACCTACCGTAATCTTTAGGTCATCAATATTGGTGGAGATCCAACATCTAGCACAAAATCAGTCAGCTTCTAATAGCTTTGGCAATATCGTATATCAACACATTGCACTGAGTTTCATGTAGAAGAAAATAACCAAGGCACTCAAAGAGATGGAATGATAAAATTAATTTGAACTTTATTGAAGTGTCAACAGAAAGCTCCAATATGCATATTTGCCAACGTTTCAGTCTTTTGGTCATCTGTGGACATGTCTCTATTAAGGAGACTATCCTGCAGTGCTGACTACAGGAATCACTAAATGGTAGTGACCAACTATGACTCCGGGAATGTTTGACTAATGGCCTCCTCCCCACTTCTCAAACAAAACTCCCTAAACCCAACCAGTTGACCACCCCCTGTATAGAACAAAAAAACACACATGGCTTGATTAATAACAACCAACAGGAAAATGTAACACCACACAGGAACCAATGTACATCAATGTACATACATAGCATAAAACCACCCAAAACTGGAGGGTAAATGTGAAGGCTCCATTCTCAACAAACAGCTCCTCCCCACTGTCCTCGATCACACCACACCAGCTAGAGGGCACCAGGCTGAAGGCTTCAAATCAAATCTCTCCCGCTGAGACCTAAACTCTGTAGGCACCACCTTGGGGTAACCCATCACAACACAGCATCCCCCCAACCTTTAGTGTAATCCACCTCCTACAAACCCCAACAAAAGGGTGGGCAAGCGGGATGCTGTCAGTATCAAGTCTGGTTGCTGACTAGCCAACTCCCGAATTAAATATCCCCTCCCCCCACCAATTAAAGACTCACAATTCCCCTTCCCCCAAGATTTTTATTGGACAAACTATTTAAACACTAGCATACCTCCCAAATCATGCTAACCTTCCCTAAGCCCCAGTGGGTGGGTGCCCGTAGCTGAGTTTCATGGACGTCTGCATGGGCCCTTTTTGTTTGTGCACTTTGCATTTGTCCAGTCATCTGTTCCAAGCTTTTGCTGGAACTTTATGCTGGAACATTTTTAGATTGATTACGTGATCTCATTGACTTGTTGAGATTGCAGGCTGGGAGCACAGACTTTATGTAGCACATAAGAGCCATGCAGCACAGGGCTTTACCATGGATTTGTATTATTGACGTTGGATTTTATTTAGGCATTACTGGGATTTCTTTTTCTACTATTGACCTTTCTTGGTAAATTGAACTCTTCCTTTTTTTAAGCATCAAATGGTGAGCTGAATATATTTGCCCAGACTGCCTTCTATGTTATAGCACCTGTTACATTGAATTCTGTAATATTGATACCCAGTTTACATGTTAGTTCTTCTCTCGTATGCAAAAATATGGACTGATGTTCATCAATTTTTGGTTTTGGGTCGTTTTTTGGCATCAGTGCATACTCTTAAATGGAGAAGTTTTTTCCGCCAAGTGGATTAAATTCGGACACTTCTTTGGGTACATGAAAAGAACACAAAGGACACATTCTATCTGCAAAAAATAGATAAAACATGTACATGAAAGTCTGGTATGTTAATAACCCCTGTTATCTAGTCATTGGACTACACACTATTATTATTATTTACTATTATAGCGACATTTATTTTGTGATGCTTTTCATGTGAAAAAGGTATTCACAATCAGAAAAAGTACAATCATGAAGAACACAAGGCACAGAGAGGTACAGGAGGAGAGAGGACCCTGCCCACAAGGGCTCAATCTACTAGGGATGGGTGAGGATAAAGTAGATGAGGAGAGAGGACCCTGCCCGTGAGGGCTCACAGTGTATAAGGGATATGTGAGGATACAGTAGGTGAGGAGAGAGGACCCTGCCCACAAGGGCTCAGTCTACTAGGGATGGGTGAGGATAAAGTAGATGAGGAGAGAGGACCCTGCCCGTGAGGGCTCACAGTCTATAAGGGATGGGTGAGGATACAGTAGGTGAGGAGAGAGGACCCTGCCCACAAGGGCTCACAGTGTATAAGGGATGGGTGAGGAGACAGTAGGTGAGGAGAGAGGACCCTGCCCACAAGGGCTCAGTCTACTAGGGATGGGTGAGGATAAAGTAGATGAGGAGAGAGGACCCTGCCCGTGAGGGCTCACAGTCTATAAGGGTTGGGTGAGGATACAGTAAGTGAGAGGACCCTGCCCACGAGAGCTCACAGTCTACAATGGATGGGTGAGGATACAGTAGGTGAGGAGAGAGAACCCTGCCCATGAGGGCTCAATCTATAAGGGATGGGTGAGGATGCAGTAGGAGAGGGAAGAGCTGGTCGTGTGGCGGTATAGTGGACTGAATGTCACTGCAGGTTGTAGGCTTATTTGAAGAGGTGGGTCTATGGTTCCTTTTGAAGGCTTCCAGATAGGTGAGAGTCTGATGTGTTTGCGGTTGTGAGAAGAAGAGATAAGAGGGGAGGAGAGAAGGAGATCTTGTGAGGATGGAAGGTTGCATGCAGGTAAGTACCGGGAGGCTAGGTCACAGATATATGAAGGAGACAGGTTGTGGATGGCTTTGTATGTCATGGTTACAGTTTTAAACTGGAGTCTACGGGCAATGGGAAGCCAGTGAAGGGCTTGAGAGAGAGAGGGGAGACCGGGGAATAGCGGAGGGACAGGTGGATTAGTCAGGCCCAGAGAACTGACATGTGTTATGATAGCTGATAGATTATTTCACTTTCGTTTTTTACTGTTTACAAGGAGCAAATTGCTTTTTTATTCAACAAGGCTGTTTGAGAGAATGCTTTTTTTAAGGGTGAGTTGTAGTTTACGATGGCGCTATTTAATACTGCATATACTGTAATATACTAGATGGGAGCCCGATGCTATCGCATGAGGAGGGCAGTGATGTCACAATAGGGACGGGCTCTGTGGTGCTGGGCATGGCGGCTGTCTCTCCCTGTCTGTATGCTCTCTCCATTGTCCACTCAGTCTCTCCCCCCTATGCTGTCTTCTCCCCTCTGTGCTCTCTCTTTTGACCTATCTCCCCCTGTAAGCTCTTTCTCATCCTGTGAACTCTCCCCCCTGTGTGCTGTTTTATTTCCCCTGTACTGTCTTCTCTCATGTGCTCTTTCCTTTGAGCTGTCTTCCCCTGTGCGCTATTTCACTTGTATGTGGTCTCTCTCCCCCTGTGCTGTTTTCTCCCCTCTGCTCTTTCCATTGATCTGTCTCCCCCCTGTGCGCTCTCTCACCCCCTTATGTGCTTGCCCTTTCCCCTGTGTGCTCTGTCTTGCCCCTGTGTTTTCTCTCTGCCCCCTGTGCACTCTCTCTGCCCCATGTGCTCTCTCTAGCCCCCTGTGTGCTCACCCATCCCCCAGTGCAATCTCCCTGCCCCTTGTGTGCTCTCTCTGCCGCCTGTGTTCTCTCTTTGCCCCCTGTGCTCTCTCTCTCTGCCTCCCTGTGAACTGTCTCTGCCCCTGTGCACTCTCTCTGGCCCCATGGGCGCTCTCTCTGACACCTTGTGTGCTCTCTCTGCTCCTGTGTACTTCCTCCTCCCTTCCTGTGTGCTTGCCCCCCTGTGTGCTCTTTCTGCCCTCTGTACTCTCTTTCTGCCTCCCTGTGAGCTGTCTTTGCCCCCTGTGCACTGTCTCTGGCCCCTTGGGCGCTCTCTCTGGCCCCCTCTGTGCTCTCTCTGCCCCCAAGTGCTTGCACCTCTCTGTGTGTGCTCTCTCTGCCCCCTTTCTACTCTGTATGCCCATGTGTACTCTTTCTGCCCCCTGTGTGCTCTCTGACCTTCTGTGTGCTCTCTCTGCTACCCCTGTGCCCTCTATCTACTCCCTGTCCTCTTTCTGCCTCCTGTGCAAACTAGCTGCCCCTTGTGCCCACTCTCTGCGCCCCTGTGCTCTCCTTGGGCAGTGTGGTGCATCATACCGCCTCCATCTTTGTATACCCAGGTGTCCAAAGATGGGGGCTGCCTGAGTAAGTGTACATGTGTGCCGGGCACGCACATACGCAGTTACTCAGTTGGCAGTGTTGTCAGCGGTGATGTGTGGCAGAGGTTTCTAGCTTTGGTTTCGGGTGACGGCGGTTTCGGATGTCGGCGGCATCGCTGGCGATACTGCGCAATGTCCAGTGCAGTACACCATTTATATAAGAAGATTGAAAAAGCAGTAAAAAAAGTCTTTGTGGGATGGAATTTTAAAAAACCTAGCATTGATGAAATTGCTTTTGAGCTTTGCTTACAATCTTTACAGTATATTTAAGATTGACATGGCAATTTTTTCTGCGGGTTACTACAAAAATTATGATACTATATTTGCTGTATACAATTTACTGATAGTTTATGTTTTACTATGATACTTAAAATTTTTTATAATAATTAATTTGTGTTTTTCAAACTTTAAATGTGTTGTCCACTACTTTTCAGTCCTCATGTTTGGCCCCATTAAAATAAAAATGTTATACTCACCTCCCGTGTCGGTGCCGTTCAGGCAGTGTTGGCACTTGCTCTCCTGGGGTTCACGTCATGTTGTAATGTCACATAAGCTCCGCACCCAATCCCGCCGGCTTCCTGTTTTCGGACATATGGGTAATCAACAAGAAGTAAGAATTGCAGCCACCGCTCACTTCCTGTTGATAGAGAGAAGCCGGCGGCAATTGGGCGCAGGGCTCGCATGGCATCTGAACTGCACGTGAGCCCTGCAAAAGTGAGCAAAGTCATCTCAAGAACTATGCTAGCATGGGAGGTGAGTATAAGCTTTTTTTATTTTAATGGGGGGCAGAAATAGGGAATCAAAAGGCATTGTCCTAGTAGTAGACAACCCCTTTAAAGTATTCACTAAAAATGAGTGGATCAGGCAAAATGAGAACTTACCTGTTTGCATTGTTCAGTGACTCTCTGTGTTTTCCTGTGCGCTACGAAATAGCGCGAGATTTCAAACTCTGGCAGTTATGTGCTGGCATTTGCATGCGCTCGGGAGTCCGTCACCCATAGGATTCTATTGGTAGCGTTAAGGCAGCATTACACTATGGTAACGCTGCGTTAATGCTGCCGGAATCCTGCTTTTTGATGGAACCCTGAGGACGGAGGTCACAACGCTAGTGTGGCCCTAGCCTAAGGCCAGGGCCATACTAGCGCTCGCATTCCGTCCTGGGGGTCCGCCAAAGAGAAGGATTAGCACAGGCTTAGTGCAGACTTAGCGCAGGCTTCACGCAGCCTAATGCTATGTTAACGCTGCCATAGAGTATCATGGGGCAGCGGATCCACGGCGCATGTTACTGCAGGCACAAAAGGTGCCTGCATCTCAAATCTCGCGCTATTTCAAGATGACCACACGACGTGCGTTTCCGCGTCAGTGATACGCTGTGTGAAGCCTGTGCTAAACCTGCTCTAAGCCTGGTCATTGGCGGACCCCCAGGACGGAATGCCAGCGCTACTGTGGCCCTGGTGGCCCTGGAGTGTCTAGCGGGATTGTTCTTTCTAGTTTTCTTGTTTGCAACTTAATGTTCCCACTTATCCTCATTTAATCTTACAAAGCATTCTATGTCCTCATTTCAAAACCTAAAAATGTGAATTTGATTATTTTGAAGATTTTTTTTTTTATTAA
Source organism: Allobates femoralis (assembly GCA_033576535.1). Lineage (NCBI taxonomy): Eukaryota > Metazoa > Chordata > Amphibia > Anura > Aromobatidae > Allobates > Allobates femoralis. Next base: position 86,441,531 of record JARQOC010000009.1, read on the forward strand.
ATATTTTTATTAACTAATCATTTTCTCTTCCAGGAAATCACAGCCTTCTTTTTCACCCCCAGCTTCAAAATTCAGCTATGAAGATATGGTTAATTGTTATGTTTTAAGAGTAAAGGTGAATATGCATTTTTTGTTTATATGATAATAAAAATACACCAGAATTGTAATATCTTTGTGCAGACAAAGTTTTTTTTTAAAGTGGTCAAAGGTAAGATTTTTAGTGGAAACTTCTTCAGGAAACTCCTTTTTTGGGGAATGTGAACAATGAGTTTTCTTGAGACGTTCTTGGAGTGGAAGCGCTCCATAGGGTTTGTGCGCTCAACATCTTTAAGACGCTGGCAGAACCTCTAAACATTTTCAGTGTGAAGCCATTTCAGGAAAAAGACGGTGGTTTTGGCTTGTTTTTTGCACTTAATGGAAACCTGTCAGATACTTTACACCCCTTATTATCACTATCTGTCCCTGAAGCTTCCTACTACATCGATAAGCATCCCTGTCTGAGCTACATATACATATATATGTACAGAGATAGACAGACACACGCCTAGTTTTCTTTGGGGGTGTTACACACTGATGTTTTTAAGGATTTCTTGACCGGGTTATGCCAATATGTCTTTAGCTCCGCACTTTACGTGAGCCAGTGTTCCTTTACGGCAGCGCATAAACATGCAGAGAGGCCCACAGTGCCACTACCGGCTTCAGAGCACACACACTGCGCCAGATGAGACCGGCAAGGTACACCTAACAAGAAAGCGCAATGCTCAGGACCGGAAATTACGTGACCATCGCATCATACCTAGAAGCACCACATACACTATAGTCTTTTCACAGCCAGGGAGCGCACTTGGAAATGAGGTTATTACGTCCACCGGGCCATGATAACTAGGGAATGTGGTCGGCATGGCCCCGGAGAGAGCTCCCACAACGTCTAGACCAGAGGTCCCCAACTCCAGTCCTCAAGGCCCACCAACGGTCCAGGTTTTCATTATTTCCTTAGAAATTTGACAGTTGGTAATTCAATCTCCTGCACAGGTGGTGATTCCAACTGTCAAATGCCAAGGAAATCCTGAAAACATGCACCGTTGGTGGGCCTTGAGGCCTGGAGTTGGGGACCTCTGGTCTAGACGATGCCTCATAACCAAGGGAAAATTTAAGTTATGAAAAGCATTTTTTCAACCATTATACTACTCATTTAGGTCAGACAGGGATGTTAGGGATGTAGTAGGAAGCTGCAGGATCAGGTAGTGATAGGTTAGGGGGTCTAACGTACCTGACAGGTTCCCTTTAATGGCGTTTTTCATCATGACGCTTTACTGAATTGACAATCACTTCTTTTTTCCCCCCAAGCATTTTGCAAAATCTGGAGCCAAAAAAATGCTCATTAGACCTGTGGCCAATTAATAGAGAATTACAATAATCAAGGTGGGAGTGGATCAAGGCCACAGTTAGGGTACCTTTACACACGGCTACATTTGTAGCTTGTCACCAGGTAACTTACTGGTTGCAGTGAAATCATGGATACATGGTTCTATCTTGTTGCTGTGTACAAATGGAATAATCTCTCCATGATTTCACTGCAACCTGTAAGTTACCTGGTGACAAGCTACAAATGTAGCCGCATGTAAAGGGGCCCTTAGGGTACCTTTACACGCGGCTACATTTCTTGGGTGGCTACAGGTAACTTACTGGTTGCAGTGAAATCATGGAGAGATTATTCCATTTGTACACAGCAACAAGATAGAACCTTGTCTCCATGATTTCACTGCAACCAGTAAGTTACCTGTAGCCACCCAAGAAATGTAGCCGCGTGTAAAGGTACCCTTAGGGTACCTTTACAGGCCGCTACTGGAGGATGGATACAACCCGCTACAGGCTACAAATGTAGCTTGTAGCGCCAATGTAGCCCGTCGTAGCGGCGTCTGAAGACGTGACGATACAGCCGGCAACAGATACATCTGTTTCCTAGCTCTGCTCGAAAACTGATGGCTACAACGCCGATGGTAGCGAGCTGTATCGGCGTGTAAAGAAGCAACGGAAGGGAACTCGGGACAGCCTGCAATGTAGCTAAGGCGTGACCCTGGCTCTGTGTTACCGCGCCCCCTTCAGCGATCATTGGAGGAAGCTCCTGCGTTGCGATTGGTAGTCGCTGCATAGGGAGGCATATTTAAGGAGCTGACAAGTCACACTACACAATCGCTCGAGCGTGCTGTATTACTCAGCCTCCTGCGTTGCCTGCCCAATCAGGATGTTATTGCTTCGTCCTATCAGCGTACGGACGGCTCGTAATCCACAATTGTGGCACGCCTATGTGCTGGGCCTGCTGCACCAGGTACGCCCATAGTAGCTGGTTATAGCGGTGTGTAAATGAGCTACAGCTGGCTACTTGAGACACCCGGCGATGTAGCTAGCTATAGATGTAGCGTAGCGTAGCGCACCTTGTGGCGGCGTGTAAAGAGGGTGCGTTGACCGTTTGTAACCGTTTGAGCGTGCTCGTGCACGTGAAGTAGCGGGATGTATCCAGCCTGCCGTCGCGGCGTGTAAAGGTACCTTTAGGGTTTTTGTTGTTTCCTTGGTGAGAAAGTGGTGGATTCTAGAGATGTTCTTGAGGCACAAGCTGCAACAGCAGGCGAGAGATTGTATATAAAAGGTGAAGGAGAGATCGGTCTCAAACATAACACCCAGACAGCGAGCCTGCTGACTAGGCGTTATTATGGTGCCGCACACTGAAAGGGAGATGTCAGATTTAGGGAGGTTAGTGGAGGGCAGGAGCAGAAGAAGTTCAGTTTTGGAAAGGTTTAGTTTTAGGTAGATAGCGGACATGATGTTGGAAATTGCAGTTAGACAGTCATTGGCGTGCTGTAACACCGCAGGGGTAAGGTCAGGGGCTGAAGTGTATAGTTGTATGTCATAAGCATAAAGATGGTACTGAAAGCCAAATCTGCTGATGGTCTGTCCAATAGGGGGCGTGCACAGAGAGAAGAGGTCCAAGGACTGAACCCTGAGGGACCCCAATAGTGAGAGGAAGAGGAGAGGAAGTGGAGCCAGCAAATGATACACTAAAAGAACAGTCAGAAAGATAGGAAGAGAACCAGGAGAGAGCAGTGTCCTGTATGCCAATTTATTGAAGCATAGTGAGTAGGAGATGGTGGTCAGCAGTGTTAAAGGCTGCAGAAAGGTCAAGACGAATAAGCAGAGAGTGGTCACCATTACGTTTTGCAATCAGTAGATCATTGGTCACTTTAATGAGGGCAGTTTCTGTAGAATGTAGTAGGTGGAAACCAGACTGTAGCAGATCTAAAAGAGAGTGAGTGAAGAGATAAAGGGTGAGGTGGGAGCAGACCAGGCGCTCCAAGAGTTTAGAGATGAAGGGAAGAAACATGTGATGATACGGTGTTTGAAGGAGGAGGGGAAGATGCCAGAGGAGAGGGATAGATTGAAGATTTTGGTTAGGTGATTGGTGACCACCGGAGAGAGAGACTGGAATAGGTGTGAGGGAATGGGGTCAGTGGTGCATGTAGAGTAGGAAGAGAGGAGCCTTGAGACTTCTTCTGTGACTGGATCAAATGTGGAGAATGTGCCAGAGGAGATGTGGGAGGGATGGGAGTAGCAGTGCTTGGAGGTTGGGAGCCGATTTCCTGGTGGATATTCTCTATTTTTTCTGTAAAGTAAGAGGCCAGATCATCAGCACAGTGGTCAGTGATGGGGGCCTGCACTTTAGGACTGAGGAGAGAGTGAAAAGTGCCAAAGAGTTTCTTTGGATTGTTGGATAGTGAGATCAGAGTGGTGAAGTAGGTCTGTTTGGCGAGGGCATCTGATGAAGTGGCTATGAGCCATGAAACACGTGTAGGCAAAATAAACAGAGTGTGTGATTAACTCTGTGTTTATCTTTGTGGTCAGCGCGGCATCTTATCCCAGCTCTTTTCACTCTTATCTGTGATCAGAGAGAGGGAGAGGTAAGTTATCTAAAGGGCCTGTCACACGCGTCAATGTCGTCAGCGAGATGATCGCTGACGACATTGACGGCTGATCGCTGGTGAGCTGTCACACAGATAGACTCACCAGCGATCAATTGACCAGAAACATCGTGGAAACGATTTAAATATCGTTTCCACGATGTCTTGCTCCCGCTGCCAGGCTGCTGGAAGCGGGAGCAGGCTGGTCTCCAAGGTAAACTGCGGGTATCTAGGCAGCGCGCGCTGCCTAGATACCCGACGTGTACCTTAGTTACCAGCCTCCTCCGCTCACCGGCTGGTATCTAAGGTACACAGCGGGTAACTAGGGACCCTAGTTACCCGCTGTGTACCTTAGATACCAGCCGGTGAGCGGAAGAGGCTGGTAACTAAGGTACACGTCGGGTATCTAGGCAGCGCGCGCTGCCTAGATACCCGCAGTTTACCTTAGTTACCAGCTCCCAGCGCTTGTGAGAGGCGCTGGGAGCTGGAATATCGCTACTCCCGGTGTCACACGCAGCGATGCTGTGTGTACACCGGGCGACAATCGCCAGGTTTTAGGACAGATTCTAAAACCTGGCGATCATCAACCAGCGATTTATCGCTGGTTGATTCAGTATGTCACACGCGTCAATATCGCTGCAACGTCACGTGCAGCCGATATCGTGCAGGCGATATTGACGCGTGTGACAGGCCCTTAAGGTGGAGGTTGAACAGAGCTGAAAAAAGATCAGGTCAAGGTGTTACTATCTTAGTGTGTCTCAGAGGTATTTATATACTCAGGGTTATTGTGGGGTTCCACATTCCCTGTTTTACTTGTAATTCAATAACTTTGCCATGTCTGTTCACCGGTCTCAGGGAATGGGAAAAATGTAAGCCAGCATTCAAAATAGCGGCAGGGAAAACAGTGTCTGAGTCCTGGATCCAGGTTTCGATGAGGGCCAGCAGATTAACAGAGTTAATAAGAAAGTAGTTATGAATGTAAGGAAGCTTGTTACATACAGACCGTGGATTCCAGAGCACGCAATTAAAAGAGGGAGATGAAGGTGTGCAAGCAATGTTAATAAGGTTAGTAGGGTTTCTATGTGAGGTGAGGGAGGTGTTGAAGTTGGCAGAGGGGGGGTACCAGGATTTGGAAAGATATCACCTGACAGGAGCAGCAGAAATAGTGTAAAAGCAAATAGTTTTTGGATTTGTGGCATGGTATATGATACAATACCCTGGGACATGATGGACTGAGATTCTTCAGCAAGGTGAGGAGAGCATGGGAGCTTACATTGGAGAGACCATGACAGAGGAGCTGATGTGGATGAGTGGTGGTGGAGGGGGATGGGGCAGTGAAAGTTGATGCCAAAAGCACATGGGAAAACAGACAATAAAATAACAGTTATAGTTAAAAAAGAGAGAGTGCAAGAGTGTGGGTTACCTGACTCCTGCCCTGACTAACTGCCATTGGACTTAATGCGACACTTAGCAACAATGACACTTCGCATAAGATGGCGCGTGCCGCACCCCACACGCATACATTCCTTTTAATAGCACTAAATTTATAGGGCTCCTTATAGCATCAGGTGAGGGGAATTGTGGGAAGTCACATGGTTTTAGATAATTAGCAGCTGGTCCTCACAGCAGGAGCTAAATGTGTGATCAAACGCAACCATTCAACATTATGCCAGACTTTCATTTTTTTGTGAAAATTTAAAGAGTACCCATCATGTACATGAACTAGCTGTAAACCCTGTCTGGGGTGACCCCCTTTTTATTTGTGGGCTATTTACCCTTTTTAAATTGTTTTTAAAATTTTTTGCAAGTTGTGTGTCACATTTGCTTTTCAATAAAGACTTTCGTTTTTTCTGTGGGGATTGCCCTTATCTACGTGTCGCTTTCCCTTCCCCCTAATACAGGAAAAAAAGTCAAAAGCTTCAAATAAAAACCTCCCTTTCACCTGTTAGAGAATGACCTTCCATTGTTTTTTTCAACCCAAAAGACTAAGCACATTATTAAAAAGGAATTAAATTCTTGTTTAATTAAAAAAAAAATATTTGGGTTTTTTTACCAAAACAGCCCCCATTTGGCTGAATCTTAGAGGGGTCGGTAAATGTTAAAAAACAATTATAATATCTCACTATCCTTTTTGCAGGCCTTTCCTTTCCCCCCCTTCCATCGATTGCTCCCTCCCACCTCTTCACTCAAGCCTTGCCCTTTTAGCTAGGTTATGCTTTTGCTCATTATACCATCGTTGCATGTATGACCTTTAAAGGGGGGAAACACACTATCCTATTACTGGAGTCTCTCAGACGAGATCGGATCAGTGACCCTGAAAGGCAGCTCTCCTCGGGCGTGAGTGTGTGCTGCACAAAAACACAAGCAGCTGACACCCCGTCCCGGAGGGAGAGGCCATTCAGGGTCATGATCCGAGTCTGTCCCAGAGACTCGCATTAAGTAGGATAGTGTGATTTCCCCCCTAAGACGGGGGTGTCGCCCGAGATTTAGTTGAAACCTGAAGCCAGAGCCAGGGTGTAGAGACAAAGAGGAGTGCATAAAGACGGAGGAGGAAAAGCGCAGAGGACCAGAAGGGGGGTGGGGGGGCTCCAGAACGGTCTACAGAGGGGTTTTTATTTTTTGGCATGTTATATTTATTTATGATCTGGAGTCAAACCCCAAAGTATAAAAAGAAGCATTCAATTCGCAAATCAAATATTCCTGTAAAATCTTATGGATTTGGTGAATTTGAATCTTTAGAAGGTCCAGATTTGAAGGAAAAGTTTTAAAAAATGTTTAATAAAAGGGATTCATTTACTAGGGAAAACCTTTCTCAACCGCTGATGTAAAGTGGGCTACAAAAGATAGGATAGATGTAAAAAAATCTAAAATAGAGAGCAAAGAAACATTGCTCCAATGTTCACTATGGATTTCTCAAAACACCGCACATCCAGACATCCTCCAGAAACGCAAAGCCGCAATTTTCAGGCATTCGCATTCTTATGTATATTGATGAAATGCACTAGACTGTTTTCAGGTTCTGCAAATGTGAAATATATTGGATACATTAAATGTAAATGAGTATAAAAAATAAAAAATAAATATTTTCTGCATTTTTATTTTACGCTGAATGTGACTCTTTTATACTACTGTGCCTTCATTTATTATTTGTGAGCTGATTCGATAAATAGATTGGTTTGATAAAATTCTTACTTTCCACTTTTGGCAGCCAAGTCATCTCCTGCTTACAATTCCAACCCTGATCATCAATCTCATTTCCTTAAAGGGGATGTTCATACTAGTATAACCCCTTCTGACTCCACATGTCTATGTTGCACCCCCAGGAGCCAGGGTACTCAGAGCCGGACCTTTCTGTCTCTAGGATACCACGGCGGCGTGGCCTGGCTCCGTGGTTCCAGGTGCAGCAATGCAAAAAGAAAGGGGAAAAATAAAGTTTATGGGGATATTCCTGACCCCACCCGTGGGTCGTGGCCAATATGGGCCACTGCTGCCAGTCAGACCGCTGGGGATGATGGTGGAGGTAGCAGCCGGGATGGTGAGCCCTCACGGGTAGGGCTTGGTTCCCCAGGGCAGATGGAGAAGAGGTGGATTTAATTGCAGTGTAGAGGACAAGTGTGCGGGCTCCGCAGGCGAGCCGCTGCAGTCTGCACCAATAAGTCTCAGATACAGATCTTGAATTCACCGGGTACTTTACTTTCTTCGTTACTCAAAACACAGTTCACAGTGGTTCAAAGCACAGTTCTTTGTACACTAGCTGTGGATCGGTTCCACGCAACAGTCACCGGCTGGGGCTCTTACTGCAGCGGGGACGGTTCCCCTGCGTAACTCCCTCAGTCTACCTCTCGGGCCCTTCTGTGCTCTCCACTCTCACGCGTACGGGTTCAGTCCGGCCATGTGCTCTACAGTGAGTCATCCCCCACTCTGGGTCACTAGCTTAGAGTTCCTGCACCCCGCCAGGTGTCTCATGGTTAGGGGTGTAACGCGTTCCCGGCCACATCTACAGAGCCGGTTCTCTGGCCCAGCCACCAGTGACCCGGGTTAGTCGGGCACACCTGGCTCCTTCTACAGTCCACGGTTCTCAGCTTTTTGGGTTCCCGGCTGGCAATTGGTGCAGGCGCCAGGCCCCACTGTCTCAGTCTCTGTTAGTCAATACTCAGCTGAAGGGTGTTTCGGCTTGTGGATGCTTTCCCTTCTTCTACACCCTCCAGGGAATCTCTCCGTCTACTCCTCTCTCTGGAAAGCTCTCGATCGACTCGCCCAACTTCATGTTCCTAGGTCTTGTCTGGAGTCTAGTTCCTCCACCCCTTTGTCCGGGTTCTCTCTACTTCCCACCCACACATAGCTACCCCCACCACCCCTCGTTTCAAGCGACTTGAGCTCAGGGTCGGAGTGTGTTTGTGTGGGTTTTTTTGTGAGCTGACCATATTATCTGTCCCGCTGCAGTTCACCCTGTGGCCTCCTGGTCACAGGGGTGCCACATCTTGCTGGTGCCGTTCCAGCACTGTTGGTAATCTCATTCCTGGGGTTCATCCTACATTGTGACGTCATGTGAGCCTCGCGTCCAATCACTCTGGCTTCTGTCACCTCACCTTCAGATACAGGAGCAATCAACAGGAACTGAGTGGCAGATGCTGCGTCACTTTCTGTTGATCGCTCATTTGGTCCGAAGGCAGAGAGACAGAAGCCGGCTGTGATTGGATACGAGGCTCACACGACGTCACAATGTCACATGAGCTCCAGGAAGTGATTACTCACCGCGCTGGAAAGTCGCCAGCACTGGAGGGGAGTACAAGATCTCTCACTTTAACTGAGGAAAATATGTATAATTAGAAGGGGGATGTCCAAGTAGTTAACAACCCCTTTAATGAATAAAAAATTTGCATTTACCTCTTGCGAATGATATTTCAGACTTATTGTCAAATTGTTATTGCCATTTTATTATTTCTATAATAATAATAATAATAATATCATTATTTTTATATTATATATCATTAATGTATTGGATTTTTTATGTTGTTTACAATGATTGTAATCTGTTGTCCAATTACCCAATGTCTTATTTGTGTTGTTTTGTGCTATTTTTATCCATGTAAAGTATAGCCTTGTCCCTGTATGCTGCTTATGTTACTTACTGAACTGACTTTTACAGCCCAGAAAGGTGATATATTTGAAACTAGTTAAAAAAAAAACCTTGTTTCTTCACCCAGCGACAGTGAACGTTTTGTAAGTTCTGTTCTTGAAGGTTGTACTGCACTTCATTTGTTGTAAGTAGAGATGAGAAGTTCAATCGTTGCTGCTCTGGTCTGGAGTCCCGTTCCCAGTCGCCAGTCTTTACTTTTGTGCCTGGCATCTGAGATTTTTAAGCCCTCAGAGTCTGACTCTACGCAAGATCCGCCCATGAGGATGCCGGCACAGAAATAAAGACCGGCTGCCACGAAGAAGCTGGTTATCATGAATCATGTTGCTCATCTGTTCTAGTTGATAGTAGCACACACCAAGAGAGGAAAAACGTTCCCAAGCCCATTTGAAAATGCAAATTTATTAAAATTAATCAGGGACCGACAGACCAGGGAGGTGATCATACATGATTACTGGTGGAGAGACAGCAAACAACTCATTGGATATAAAATAAGGTAAATAAATTGCAGATTACAATACATGCAATTACATACCAAAAAGTGCTTTGTGCAATTCAATAGGTACCAGGTACCATGTACAAAGCACGTACTCACATGAGTTAGTGCTAGATTGATATTGGTCCCAGTACATGGTAGCTATTGAACTGCACAAAGACACTTTTTTGGTATGCAATGGCATATATTGTAATCTGCAATTTATTTACCTTATTGTATATCCAATGAGTTGTTTGCTGTCTCTCCACCTGTAATCATGTACCTGGTCTGTCATTCCCTGATTAATCTTGATAAATTAGCATTTTCAAATGGTTTAGGATCGTTTTTCCTCTCTTGGGGTGTGTTAGTCTCAGTAGCGATTGCCCATAATAATCCATTACAGTACTATTTTTGTGGGGGTACGTGGTGGTACGGCATACCGGAAAATACACAGAGGGGGGTACGTACTGGAAAATATCCTGAGGGGACGGAGCTGTGCTGAAACTCCTCCCCCCTGCTCCTCCAGTAGCCGAAGCCTTATAGCACCCACCCCCAAGTCCCAAGTTGCTGCCGGCCCCTGACAGCACCCCCCCCCCTCCGGTCCTCAAGTTGCCTGACAGCACCCCTAGCACCTCAAGTTCCCAGCACCTGACAGCACCCCCATCCCCCCAGTTCCCAAGTTGACGGGGCCTGATAGAACGGAACAAATATTGGCAAATATTAATTTACAAAAAAAGCACTGATCCTTTATGTATGCACTAGAGACTAGACCATTACGGTAAGCTGCAAGTATAACATGAGATATTATTTATATATGCTGTGGTTCTTGGAATTAATTAGTTGATAGTAGATAGTCTATCAATATGATACACTTATTCTTGTTTCCTAAAGCCAAGGTGAAACAAATATCACCCGCACATTCATACCCAATACACGTCTTACAAGTGTTGTACCTATAGAGCAACTAAAATACTTCACTCTGATGAATTACCATATGAGTGCAACAAATCTTTTCTTATTCTGCCCTGCTTATGTTTTAATTTTAAGTATGGCCATGTCAGATGATAATCATTGGTGGCTACATGTTTGGACCAGGATTCACGGGGCACCTAGTCCTTTAGTGATATTCTCCTACTGGTCAAATACTGATTTTCTTTTTAAGCAACATACAGCTCAGTAAGTGACCTCAGTAAGTGATCATATATTGTGATGCTCTCAGATTACATTGCAAAATCCTGATGACAGATTCCCTTTATGCAGACCCATTATTTAAGTGGCTAAATATGTTATGATTGTGATTCTGCTCTTTAAAAGCCATATACTGACTGGTCTGAATATTAACCACCTGCTGTGATGATTTCCTAGGGTTTGTATACTTTGAAAACTTATCTGCAATCTTCCTGTGGGTGTGTAGATTACTTTTAGAGACTACTTTTAAATATAAAATCCATCGGCACTAAATAACTGTTTGAATCAAGCACAGGCTCTTGTTGCACCATTGCTATGGCTTAAATATTCAGTGAACCTTCCCACCTATTTGTTTTCCATGTATCTCTGTCCTTCTCTTGCTTCACTGTCAAGTCTGACTTTATAGGAGCCTGAGGAAGGCATAGATAGATAGAAAACAAGTAGGAGGGAAGGTGCACTGAACGGCTTGGCCACACCAAGGGAGTGCCGAGAGCCTTTGCTTGGTTTGAACAATCATTTCTTTGCAGAAAGACTCCCTTTAAAGGGGTTGTTCTGAACTTTTAAGGGGTTGTCCACTACTAGCACAACTTCTTCTGAATCAACTTGTTTCCCCCTGTTAAAATAATAAAACTTGTACTCCACATGCTGCTGCTGTTCCAGTGCTGTTGGTAACCACAGCTTGGCTAATGATTTAGGGAAGGGGGAAGGAAGGTAGCTCCCCAGACAATCACTCCTTGCATTCCAGACACCGGATCAATGGCATGGCAACCATCCTTAGTACACAGCAACAAATGAAGAAGATCCAGCGTCAATTTCTGCTTCTTATGTTTTTTATGGACACACAAATAAAATCGTCACAAACCCTGTGGAGGTCATGCTATACGCGTTTCGGGGTGCTCTCCTTAGTCGTTAGCTAACGACAAAGGGGTGCACCCCAAAACGCGTGTAGCGTGACCCTACGGGGTATGTGACGATTTTATTTGTGTGTCAATAAAACACATAAGAAGCAGAAATTGACGCTGGATCTTAACCACAGCTTGGGGATCACATGACATTATCGTGACCGCCGGAATCTCTCTCACCATACCTTCGGACATAGGAGCTATCAACAGGTAGTAAGTGCTGCACTTTCTGTTGATAACAACTATGTTCAAAGGCACGGAGAAGGAAGATTGGTGATTGGACCTGGGGCTCGCATAACTTCACAATGTCACATGAGCCCTGAGCTGCGGCCAAAAACAGCGCTGGAGCGGCAGCAGCACGTGAGGCCAGTACATGGTTTAATATTTTAACGGGGGAAACAAGTGAATTTAGAAAGGGTTGTCCTATTAGTGGACAACCACTTTAACGTTATTGGCCTATTCTTAGGGTGGGATATGTCATCAATTTCTGATCCATGGGGATGTGGACTAGACACCACCGTTACTAAGCTATTCCAGTGCGGCGGCAGCTGGTACTGCTCAGTTGTGGAGTTGCCCCCTATTTATTCAATGCTCTGGTGTGTAGCTCTTCATCAATTCCAGCTATTGCCAGCTGATTGGCAGGGGGCTGGGTGTCGCACCTCCACCTGAGACATTGATCATACTACCCAAAAAAACTAGGCTGTTAATTAAATCCATATTAGAAAAAAACAAACTAAAAAACAGCTGGAAACTTCGGAGAATCTCTTTGCAGAGTAAAAGTGCATTTTTTTAATCATTTTTTAATATTTGACAAGAGGAATAAAAACTTAAAATTGTTTCCAGATATAAATGTTTGTACACATTTGCCACCAATTATTTAATATATCTCTTGCGTCTAAAATAATAAAGAATGCAACTTTGCAAATGTTCTTGCAAACCTAATTCTGCCTATACTTACCTACAGTATGTGTCTTAATAATAAACTCTGTAAACTTTGTATGTGCCATCTGACCGAGGTATGTATCTATTGCCGTGCACTATTATTCTGTGCATTAGTATGTAAGTAATGAACATGTTTTTAATAAAATGAATAAAGGAATAACATTTTTGCCATTTTTATTTTTCATTTTGGAAAAAAGGTACGGTATGTTTTAGATGATTCTCAGTTTAACACAAAATTTATATATTACCGTACGTCTTTTTTTTATTTTAAAAAATCTATCAAAAGCTTACCAAAAAGTCTAATATCCATTGCACTCAGCAAGAGGCTCAGTGATAAAGGTAACACAGGCGCATAATACCGTTGCAGCAATCACTCTCAACCTGCCATGACATGGGGGAGGTGATTGGTGTTATTTTTATGTGCACACAGATGAGGTTTCCATAGGGCATCAGTCACACATGAAGGTATGATGAAGAGTGTCTATGCAGCCTATTGGTCACGCCCATACTACTGGATCAGGTGGGCTGCCCAGCACTATATACTTGCACCACACAGCCCCTTATGGCCGAACTGCATCCTGCAATTCAGACCTGAATTTATGTCCTTGTAGTGTTTTTCTGAACATATTGTTTAGTGACTCGTAAGCATGAGGACCCTTGACGTGGATTACGAGCTTATGTATTTTGGCCAAAATATCCACCAATATCTCTCATTGTCATTCATCATTTTTTGCACTTCATGCAGGATGCAGCAGGGCCCTTTGGGCGCGTCAGTGTTGTGTGGTGCATGCATGTTCTTTCCTCTTCTGATGACGCAAATCCCAAGTGCTCTAATCACCAGTCCCTTAGATAATTGTATGCATGTAACTTACATCACCAAACGATGGACAGGCCGTGTCAATTCAATCGTCACTGCAGCTGTAGAAAGACCAGGAGCAACACTGTAGTTTTCTTCCAAATCTTGTATTAGTTACAATGGAACGATAGGTGAAAAGGAATAATGTGTACAGGGGTTGCAGACATGCGTCTTCAGTAATGGCTTCTCTGAACTAAACTGGGGAAGAAGGGAGGGGCAACCTAGTACATAGACCAACTACAGGAGAGAGGTAAGGACAAACGTCATGCACAGTATAAATCTACCTAGCAACAACAGAGAATTTCCTGATAGGAGGAAAAATATACAATGCAGGAATAGGCATTACAGGTTGTTCCCATTCGTGGGACACAACACTATATAGTACTGGGCAGCCCGCCTGATCTAATAGTATGGGCGTGGCCAATAGGCTGCAGACAGACACTCTGCATCATACTTGCATGTGTAACTGATGCCCTATGGAAACCTTATCTGTGTGCATATAAAATACCACCAGTCACCGCCCCCATGTTGTTGCAGGTTGAGAGTGATTGCTGCTGCTGCATTATGCACTTGTGTTGCCTTTATCACTGGCTTACTGTGTCTTTCTGAGTGCAATGGATAGCAGACTTTTTGGTAAGTTTTTTTTAATTGACTTTTTGAATTTATGTCCTTGTAGTATTTTCTTTTATTAGAAAAATAGCTCTTTATATCAGGTTAAATCAGGTATTTTTTTTCCCCATATCAGCTGTGAAGAAACTACACCTCACAGTCCTGGCCTGAAAGCTCTAATACATTGAAGTCGAGGAATATGATACCATTACTTCTCCCAACATGTGATGTTCCGCACCCCCTGGGGGTATGGAAGGTCAGCTTGGCAGAGTCTTACATTGACACCCCCTAACCACATGGGCACTGGGAAGCACGAAGATGGAGAGAGGGTGATCCACTCAACCTTCTGCAAGACACCACACTTGCTCCCAACCCTGACAGGCTGAGAGACCCTTTCAGTAGCTCTAGTGAAAGAGAGTCCTGCCAAACTACCACATTGCCTCATTAGATATTAGCCTGGTCAGTTATTGGGTTATATTCGGGCCAGAAACCAGCCCCTGGTAGTGTGCAACCAAGAAAATGGAAGTGAAAATTTGTGGATCGAGATAAGAGCTACCCAGGATTAAATTATATATATATTTAATCACTGTAAGGGCACATTAGAGAAACACTCTACAATGAATTTACAGATATTACAGTCAGATATGCAAATAAGGGAGTACTTTCAAAAGGTTATAAGCAGGCACATAGTCAATTACCTGTTCTTTGGTTGCTGGTGGCCACACGAAGGTGGTATAGAGCCGGGGGTTTTCGTGATTACTTCCAACACGTGACATGACGGTGAACAATGAAGAAGTATGGAAGTTATCTTTTAACCCCTCATTTGACCCAACCGTTAGTGACCTCATGTGGGGGCTGTCTCTGGGATGGCTCAGAATTACAGAAAATTATGAAATTCCAGTTTTCCCTCATATTTTTGCCTCTGAGTGTCCCACACAAAAGATTTTCCTGTCATATTTCCTACTGTGAATTTATATATTCATAGATAGGAAAAATTATGTGTATACTGTCTTCCAGGAGATAGTTATTAATTTGAGGCTGATAGAAGTGTCACACAGCTAAGCTAAAATTTGTTTTACATGCGTCCCAAACTCCTGAGGCTGAGAATATACCCACCATATTTATGTGAGCTACACACACCCCAATAATTATAACTTTTCACAGGTGCCAAGATGTCTAAGGATATTATTGATTTAACAGTCCCTGGGGATTGCAGTGGCCCGTTATTAATTCTACATAGAGCAGGAGTTGTGTCTCCCTGAAACAGATCTTTCCTGTCTGTAATTGCCTAGCTCAATAGAGGTCCTTACTTTAATGAAAACTTCTTCCTCAGCTTATTTAACTTTCTCACTTCCCCATCTGCTACTTGAACTGTTGTTTTCAGAGTGTTGGTGAATTGATATTTGTCCCTTGAGAAACATATCTTAGGGAGTTATGATTTTTCATGACAGTAGTGTGGCGCCCCTGCGTCTTGGTCGCGACAGTGGTTCTGCACCTAATCCACAGGTGTGGTGCCATTGCTCTCAGGTAAGACTGGGACACTAACTGAAACACACCATCTTACACCCAACACCATTCCCGAACTCCAGGCCAGGACATGATGGGCGGAAAAAAATTCACTTAGAGCAGACCCCATACTGCTGGCTGGAGGAAGGAGTAGTCTAGAAGGGGGTGGGAACACAGTTAGGATGCAGTCTGAGACAGAGCAGTGAAGAGTGAGGAGCAGCAGGATGGAGTTCTAGGGGAAACTGGAGCTGGGATGGAGTGGGACAGTGGGTAGGTCGCCATGGATCCCTGGGCCAGAGAGAACCCGAATCTACAGCCGACTTCCAGGTCGTGGTAGAAGAACTAGCTGCATGAGGGGACGGCCCCAATCTGGTGTGAAAAACTATGTTCAAGCCAGGAAACCGGAGACTACAGGACTGCACGTGCAGTAGCCAACCCCATATAGACTCACAGGCACAGTGACTACAGAGGACGTGGCGGCTGTCACTTGACAAGACCCACAGTCGCCTGTCAAGGGACTAGCAGCATGAAGACGCAGGACAGTGGAAGGCAAGAAGATCAGCACAGAAAGGGGCAGCAGAGAAAGGCTTATGAAAGGTGTCTCACCACAGCATTCCTGGTTTATCTGAGGGCTGGCCGAGCTGCAATCTGGAAGAGCGCAGTACCCTGGCTGGGTCTGCACTGAACTAAGAACCCCAAGTAAAAGAACCTGGTAAGAACTGTAATCACCCATGTGTCTGTCCACTCCTTCTGTGCCCTCCTGCACCAACAACCATCATCATACCCACACAGTCTCTAATATTAAACTCTGGGGACCCACTCCATCCATGGGGAGTGATACATCTAGCTGCTATTACATCTATTCCCCTGGGTCATTACAAGCAGTGCTGTCCCTCAGACCAGAATCCATGGATAGCATCACAATAAACTTTAACTTTTCTACTTTGCATCATTGGGGGACACAGGACCATGGGTGTATGCTTTTCTGCCACTAGGAGGTGACACTAAGCAGAGATAAAACGTAAGTCCTCCTCCCTGCAGTTTACACCCACCCAAAGGCATAGTTAGTCAGTTTTAGCTTAGTGTCGCAAGGAGGCACATGTGATCTGTCTCTCAGACCACATTTACATTTCTGCTTATATTTTTATATTTTTTGTTCACCCTTTTTTCATTTACTTTTAACCATTTGGCACAGAAGGCGACAGCTCCCTTTAGGGCACCACTCTCTTTAAGCACATGGAACCCCAAGGCTGCACAGATCCCGTTTATAATGGGCGACGGATCCCTGAAGGGCCCCGCTCTCCCCACTCCACTGCCTCCCACCTGGACTGGCAGCTGTCAGCTGTGCATATCCCACTGCATCCCCTGCATAACAGCAGGGATGCAAGGAGCACATTTTTAACCCTCACCTCCTCCATTCAAGGAGCTGGTGATTGAGGGCACTGTCGACCCCAGCACACTGCTGCTGACTCCACACCGATGGCTCCACCAAGTGTGCACAGCATGAACAGCCGGCCTCAGCAGGAGCCATCCTGCCCCGGATCCCACCAGCCATCCACCAAGTGTGCCCAGCATGAACAGCAGGCTGTAGCAGAAACCATCCTGCCCCAGGTCCCACCAGCCATCCAGCCGCGGCGGTTCCATGCCGGGATAAGCACCTCCTGTAAATTTTGGAGTGCGCGTCTCAGGCATGGAGGCTTAGGGGCAGGATGGCTCATGGCAGCGGCGCAACCCGCAGGTATTGCAGGCCCCTGCACCTCCCGGAGCCTGCACTAATCTAGGCCCTGGCCTTCGCCTCGGCTCTGCCCAGCCACGATTGGAGGCCAATCGCGGTGAGGCCCCGGCCACCCACGTCATCGCACACGCCCGCTATGATGCTGGACCGTCACCTGACATCTGCCCAATCACAACCACATCACCGCCCACAGTCACGCCCCCTTAATGACGCTCGCAGCCCAGCCAATCACCGCACAGCTCACCCACCATTACCACGCCCTCCAAACGGGCGAGAAATCAAAGACACAAAGGAATCACACGTGAGGCACATCAGATACAGGCACAAATCCCAATGCACCACCAAACCCTCCACTGTTCTCCCCCTCCTCCTCCACCAAGGGGAGCTGCACGGAGCCCACACACTAATACAGTGGGCTGGCACCTCGGAGTCCTTTTCCTTCCGGAGCCTCGGAAGCTGAAGCTCCTCTGACCAGCACCTCAGCAGCATGACAAAGGGGACACAGGACCTGGGGAAGCTCCAATAGGAGACCCCACTCCTGCAGACTTTCAACCCCCTGTCCAGTGTCGGCTACTTTGCCTTCAAAGCAAACCGTTTAGTACACTGCAGTACCATTTTTCGCTATAATTTGGTACACTAAGGCAGATCCCAAACCCCCCAAAAGAATAACAAAAACAACATAGGGAACAAGGCATCATGCACCAGCTGCCAGACTGCGCTCCCACGGGAAAACGCTTTTCAACTTTTTCTGAATTGCAAATCCCAATGCTATACTGAGCCTACCACTGTCACAGCACCCCCCGTTTCCCATACTGCCAGTGACAACAAACGTCACCGCTCCCCTCCAGCAGGAAACACCCCCTGCCTACAGCCCCCTTAGCAACCAGAAGACTGACCCATTCAAGTCCGTCCCAGGGATGCTCCCCCACCACGTCACCCATAAGTGACACATCTCGCTCCCCTTCACCCCACGACCAGCCTGAGTCACTCTCTGAAGGGGAACTCTCAGAGACAGTTTTCGTCCCAGGAAAGTGAGACGACAGACACCCAGGCAATGGTCGACAGCCTCATCGAGGCCGTTTAACAAAGCGCTAAAATTCATTGACGACCCTGCCACCGCCCCAGAGCGCACAGTGTCTTTTACAAAGGCTAAATTGCTCTCAGTGTGAGAAAAACAAGATACAAATCTTGTAGTTGTGATGCCTTTTAATGGCTAAAAAAAATAAAATAAATGATGTCATAAGGCGAGCTTTCGAGACGACTCAGGTCTCTTCATCAGGCATGGTATGACAAGATATTGAATGAAACTCAAAATATATGCATGCAAAAACTAAAATGATTGGACATTTGACTGAATAAACATTTCAGGGACTGGACATTTGGCAAAATAAACAAAGCAGCCTTGGAGAGGATCTTCAATCAGGCAGGCCCAGTGGTCATAAAGTCTCTAGGACACTAAATTATAAGAAAACTTGGTGTCTAAGATTTCCATGTCTTTGAACAACATTGTTTAGACGTGGTAATGAGCCATAAAACCATCAGCAATGTTCAGTCCATTCTGTATACAATTGAAGCTTCTAAATTAGCTTGGATTCACAGACTCTTCAATTTTTTTGGGATTTGAAATTACCTCTAAAAATTTAAAAACCTTCATATCATCAATGTTTATGGAATTTAATGGTGCTATATGAATAAAAAATAATAATAAACTAAAGGGAAATTTTATTCCCCTGTGATTACCATTACGGACTGCTTTGTCACACACACGCAGTCTGACAACACCCCCTGCTTTGACTGACAACCTCCCTGTCACTATACAACTTCTATAGAGAGCCTGGTGTGGGCGGCGGAAGCTCTCAGCTCTACTGTGTCTCTAAAACAAAATTTCTTAATTGTGGGGGAGAACGACTGCAACCAGTAATCTATGGTTACTTTCATTGGATTCGGGTCTCTTTGCCGCATTATGTTGCAGTCAGATGGGTGGCAAGGTCTTACTGATGATTCCTTTAACATGTGAACACTTAATGAATTTCACTTTTGTAAAACGGCAGCATTGTAGATCGGGCTAAAATTGTATCAACCAGCATTAGACACTTTGATTGTAGTTTGCATAAATGTTAAAAAATCTTTCATTGATCAGTCGCATAGTACTGTATTTGCCCAAAAGCTAAATAGAATCTGTTAGGCAGATTTTTGCTTCGTAATCTGAGAGCAAGCCATAATAAAGGGCAAGAGAGCCTGATTCCTGGTATGTGGCACTTATTTCGCTGCTTAGTGTTTTGATACAGTCCCTGTTTTACCCGACATTAGATGTAGCAAAAAGCTAAGTCTTCTGGGCCCTTTTAATATCCGTGCCCACAAACCCCTGATTTTAAAAACTTACTGTTTACACTGTTTTATTGTTCAGCAAGCTGCTAATCAGTGCTGAGGGTGGGGTTACAGACATTAGACTGACTGCCTGGCAGTAAACCTAGTTCTGTATTGATAATCTCTCGCGGATAAAACACTCTAATGAAACTACAGCACAAAGCCTAATGAGTGACACATCCCTGGAATCAGGATCTCTTACCCTACATTATGCTGATCTTGGATTAAATAGCAAACGTTTGCTCACAGATTCCATTCAAAGAAGATGTCCAGCTAATCGTTGAATTAAAAAAAATTAAAAATTTGCCTTTGATTGGCATAAAAGATCAAAAACAGGCAATACTTACCTCTACCATATGTGTATGTAATGTAAAACATTCAAATAATTGGCAGGTCTCTTTAAATCTAGGTTTTACCCCAATAAATATACAGTTTCCATACCAAAAACAAGCCTTTTAAAAGTTATAAAGTTTTGGAAAAGGAAATTATAAAACTTGGGTTCTCGGGAAAAAAGTAACACAAAACCAATTTTGTTTTTTTTTTTCATATTGTAGTTATAAATTTTTAAATATAAAACATAAAAACAAAAAATTTTGGGATGCCCGAACCTTATGAGCCAAAGAATCATGTACCAGTACAATATTGCTGCAAAATGATCACAGTAAAACCCCCTTAAAGGGAACCTGTCTGCATGCTGGTTTTTGCTACTAAGCAGAGGACCCCCAAAGGCCTCTCTTTTCAGGACTGTGCTATTGTTTACTTAAACTAATGGCTTTATAAAAACCCGTGATTACCAATGCAGGATAGGGAAAAATTTGTACCCCTTTTGCCAGTAACAAAAAAATATATATTAAAAAAATTAGAGTCCTCATTATGCCTTTTAATGGCTAAACTGAAAAATGGAATAAATGGTAACTTTTTAAGACTTTTACGGGCTCTTCATCAGGCTGAAAAAATGACCAACTTAAACAAATGCATATATACAATATACGGAAAAGGGACTCCAGTTTTAATATTCTTGCAGCGCAGAAATTCATCTGCACAGCATCTGACACACCCCCCT
>JARQOC010000009.1:86462363-86487110 GCA_033576535.1 Allobates femoralis
TCAGGGGTTTTTTTAAATCGCGGCAGATGCGGTGAAAAAGACACATCTGCCGCGATTACCGCATAACCGCTGCACTTGCGGCACAGTTGCGGCAAGCCCCATAGAATGTCTATGCGGGTTTACGTCAGGTGCGGCAAGTGCGGTATCGGCACTTGCAGCAGGTGCGGCCGCAAAAAAAACGCGGCTGACCGCGTTTTTTTTCGCGGCCGAACCTGCCGCAAGTGCCGAAACCGCACTTGCCGCACCTGCCGCACAATTACCGCAACTGTGCCGCAAGTGCAGCGGTTATGCGGTAATCGCAGGAAGATGCGTTTTTTTCACCGCACCTGCCGCAATTTCAAAAAAACGCTGATGTGAAAGTACCCTAAGTTACTTGCACATCTCCGGTTTTTTAAACCTGGCACATATCTCTAACCAGACAATAGCAGGTAGAACCGTTCCAGTTTTTTACTGGATACAGTAAAAAACGGAACGGTACCATCCGATTCAATACGTTATTGTCAATTATTTTTTAACAGATCCGCTCCTGGGGGAGGGTTTTTGCAGGTTTCTGAGCATGCTCAGAAGGCATGCCGGATCCAGTTTTAACAGATCTGGTATGATCCGGTAAAACCGGATCTGGCATCCTTTGACTTCCATTATAATTGATGCTGGATCATAATGGATCCGGTTGCATACGTTTTTTTACTTGGTTTTAAAAACATTACATGAAACATTTTTAGGCAGTGGTTATAAAAACGGATCCGATAGCAACCTTATGCAACAGGATACTACTGGAAACCAATTCAAGAGAAGGGGGAAAAACAGGATCCTTTACAGGATCCTGTTTTTGCTGAAAAACTGGATCTGTGATTTCAAATAACGGAGGTGTGAAAGTAGCCTAATCTGTGTCAAAGGAGCATGTGCACTTGTTTTCTTCTACATTTGCCTTTTTCCATGGTTTATGCACTACAGTCTCCTACTTTTCTTTGATATACGATTTATCTGACCAATGTCCATGGGCGTAACTACAATGGGTGCAGGGGTTGCAATTGCACAGGGGCCCTGGATCCTAGGGGGCCCAAAAAGTCCTTTTGGCCTATAGAAAAAGACTATTGCATATTAAGGATTTGGAATAATTGGGGGCTCCGTTAGAGCTTTCGCATTAGGGCCCATGAGCTTCAAGTTACACCACTGCCGCTGTCTGTATATGTACAGTTACCGGTATATTGACAGTGTTCCCAGAGGGAAAGGGGGGAATCCCCTGACAAAGCATCAGTTTTCACAGAAGGGAATCTCCCTCCAACTTTCACAGCGGGGATTCTGGCTGCCCTGAAGGTTGTGATATATGGGACCTCTCACATCACAATTTTCCCTCTAGCTGAATTGAAATAGATGGTGGATACAATAAGAGAGGAACTGTGATAACTCCACAAAATTTATCCTGAACCTTGGCTGCAAACACACAAAGTCACCCCAATAGAAATATCCCTCCCTTGGAGCCAAGTGGTCTGGAGAGGAGAAAGCCCCACTCCAAAGGACATTCAAGTCTCTATCTTGAGCTTTCACTTTCTGTACCACAAACTGAATGACCCTCATCATCATGCTCTGGAATTCGGAAAGTCCACAGGGCATAATAAAATTAGGATGTGGAAAAATGACAACCTCAGCGCTCACCCCATCACATGCTGCATCTTCACACAAGGACTTCAAGCCGCAACTAGGATGGGAACGTCTTTGTGCGAGTGACTTATAAGGTGTGGAAATGTTATGATGTCACAATGCGCGCGGTGACCTTACAGCATTCACTCTAGGCTGGGACTTCTGGCTTAGCGCGAAGATGTAGGCCCTTTCACACCTATGTGTTTGTCATATTACGCATTTCCAGCACGTCCTGAGT
This sequence comes from Allobates femoralis, assembly GCA_033576535.1. NCBI lineage: Eukaryota > Metazoa > Chordata > Amphibia > Anura > Aromobatidae > Allobates > Allobates femoralis. Next base: position 86,464,243 of record JARQOC010000009.1, read on the forward strand.
GATGCATGCGCTCACCCTCAGCCCCTCTGCACACCTGCGCTCCCGGCATTTGGTGTCCTGCGTTCACCATAGAAGGTAATGGCGGCGGGAACGCAGACAAGTGCAAGAACTGTGCATCTAGGCGCTTATGTGCTTGCCTGCGTTTGCCTGAAAATGCACCTGCTCTTGCATTTGCACTAGCGCAGGCCAGGCAAACACAGGCAAAAGCACAAACACATAGATGTGAAAGGGGCCTTATAGTCACCTTCCGGTGGTTTCAGCTTTTACCAACACCGCTCTAGTCCCACATAGCCATCTTATGCCTGTAATGTTGGACTGACTGAAAATCAGAAGTTAGATCACAAGAGCTCAATGAGGATCAGAACGAGGCCAGAACCAGGCTCTCATAGACTTGTATTGAATTGTGACCTCTACGAAATACTGGAGCTGCCGGCAGGTCACAAATCACAGGAGACCAACAAGAGCGGTACTGGAAAAGGATGAAGACGCCGGAAGGTGAGTGTAAAGGCCCCATTACACCAGCCGACACCTCTGGAGATAACGGCGGCGACTGGCGGGTGCGCGCACGTTTTTGGCGCCCCGCCAGCGTCGCCGCCGCCCGTTTTCACAGGGAGACATCTCCGGCGATGGGCTGGCGAGCTCAGAGGCGGCATTGCCGCCGGGGTTTCTCAAAATCCCAGCGGCGATGCAGGACAATGGGAACCTATGGCTCCCACCGCCTGTCAGCTCGCCGGCGGCTGGTTACATGGGGTGATGTGTGCACATCGCCCCAGATCAGCCGCCTGGTTTCACATCACTGATGTGAAACCAGGCAAGCTGTCACAGCCGCCGACATCGCCCCTTTACATTAGGCGACGTAGGGGCGATGTCACCGCCAATAGGCCACGCCCCTACATCGCCTATGTAATCAGCGGCGATGTGGACTGGTGTGGTGGGGCCTTAAGACCAGGGGCAAGAGACTTACATTTAAAGCACCCCTACAGCAGTGCAACAAAAAGAAAGCTGGAGTGGTACTTTAAGGCTAGGGTCATATTTGCGTTTTTTTTTTCCATCCTGATACGGTTTTGAGCTTTAAAAATGCTCAAAACCGGATCCAGATGCGCAGCCTGCGGTAAAAATCATGCAGGCTGCATTTTTCAGAGCGGTTGCAAAACCGGATGCGTTTTTTTTAACATGGGCGCCTATGGGAACTGGATCCGGCACTGCAACATAACCGAATCCGGTTTTGAAAATTGCAAAAATCCTCATTCCAAAACCGGATGCATTAATGCAGGGAGATACGGAGTGTGAGTTAACAGCGTGTATTATTAGTTTGCGCCCCAGCAGGGGGGCATATAGAGTGATGGGGGACCATATCCAGGATAGATGGGGCCATATCCAGGATGGGGGGCCATGTATCAGGATAAAGTGGCCATATGCAAAATGGGGGTCCATATGCAAGATGGGGGGCCCATGTACCAGAATAAGGGGGCCATATCCAGGATAGGGGGCCATATGCAGGATTGGGGGGCCATATGCAGGATGGGGGGACCATGTACAACGATAAGGGGGCCATGTCCAAGATGGGGGGCCATATGCAGGATGGGGGACCATGTACCAGGATAAGGGGGCCATGTCTAAGATGGGGAGGCCATATGCAGGATGGGGGGGTCCATGTACCAGGATAGGCAGGTTATATCCAGAATGGGGTGAGCATATGCAGGATGGGGGGGACATGTATGAGGATATGGAGGCTATATCCAGAATGGAGGGAGCCATATCCAGGATAGGTGGCCATGTGTCAGGATAAGGGGGCCATAAGCAGGATGAGGGATCCATATGCAAGATGGAGGGGCCCATGTACCAGGATAAGGGGGCCATATCCAGGATAGGGGGGTTATATGCAAGATTGGGGGGTCGTGTACTAGGATAAGGGGGTCATATCTAGGATGTGGAACAATATGCGGGATAGCGGGCCATATCCAGAACGGGGGGGGGGGGGACATATGCAGGATGGAGGGATCATGTACCAGGATAAGGGGGCCATATCAAGGATGTGGGGGCCACATGCAGGATGGGTGGCCCATGTCCCAGGATAAGGGGGCCATATCAAGGATGTGGGGGCCACATGCAGGATGGGTGGGCCATGTACCAGGATAAGGGGGCCATATCCAGGATGTGGGGGCCATATGCAGGATGGGGGGGCATGTAACAGGATAAGGGGGCCATATCCAGAATTGGGGCCATATCCAGGATAGGGGGGCCATGTACAAGGATGGGGGTGGGCATGTACAAGGATGGGGAATATATCCCAGAATGGTGAACCATGTACCAGGATGGGGGCCATGTACCAGGATGGAGGATATATATATATACCAGGATGAGGGACATATATACTGATTGTAAGATGGTCACTGGCATTATTAGACGGACTCCATTTAATATTACATTTTTTTTTTTCGCTTTTCCTTCACCAACTTTGTGGGTGCATCTTATAATCAGGTGCGTCTTATAAAGCGAAAAATATGGTATTTGTCTGTAACCCCAAAGTAAAAAATAAGTACACCCTGGGATAACCCCTTTAAAGGAAAACTCGATTGTTACCTTGCAGTGAAGCAAACTAGGACCTATAGATAAGAACACAGGTGATCAAGACTGTAAATGGAGCTAAAAACGGCCTTAAACTGGGCGAGGTGGAGTCAGAAATCTTTGTGAAACAAAGAAACAACATTCACAAGGGAATTCCTAAACCTGTTTATACTCAAAGGCTTATTACAGTTCCCAAAAGTGAATCTTATTTACTATAAACCAAAACGTTCTAACGTTTCTAAATACACTTTTTGTATCAATTCTATGGGATTTTTAAGATCCATTTGTAGTTAATGAATTATTCCTCTATTGTTTCCTGCCAGAGGATATAAATATATCCTGATTCATGACTTATTAACCCCTCATCAATCTTCTTTTGTTACACTGGACGAGGGTTTCGGCTCCCAGAGCTGTTATGCTCCAAAACACCTAACAAACTCTATATCAAAGTATTTAGTGTGGAAAGTAAACAAAACAATGAACGGCAAAAATCAATTATTTTTCTTTATTTGCACTAAATGGACGTGACAATTAAAGGGTTAATGCCAGCTTTAAGGAAGGGTACTGTCCAATAGTACTTATAAAATCAAGCCCTTTTGCAATTTGTTGTTTATTAATAAATGCCGCGGTTCTTGAGTTATTAACACCTTTTCTTTTGTTTACAGCTGGTTGCCTTGGAGACCGACCACCGCTGTTAGCAAGCTTAAAGGGCGACTCCGGAGAGAGAAAACTTTTTAGTACAGTTCCTGCCCTGCTACATGATGAAGTAGAGCCGTACACTGCAGTTCTAGGATCTATAGATCTCTTATAAGTCAATAAAATCATACCTGCTCCTTTGATCTCCCCCTCCCTCATGGGACAGAGAATTTCAGCCTGAGAGCTTCATGTAGCAGCAGAGATCAGGAGGTGTGTCGGGGGCGTGGATGCTGGGAGCTGCAGGATCATCCTACATTCCAGTAAGGAGTGATGATGATGATCCATTGAAAGTTGGAGGGAGAGGAATCTACCATGTTCCTATGGGGAGGGGAGGCCATGCAGAGCTGAATCAATCAGTGTACTGCTTTGCCTGTGCTCCTAGCCTCACAATAACAGTACACATTATGCATCATCATACAGCAGAGGATAACAGTATATATTTGTTTCTGCTAGGTTACAAGATTGCTATTTCAAGCCTGGACCCCTGTCACATAGGATGGTATATCAGGGGCTGGTTTGTAGTATGAGCATGGGGTGACTGGCCACGCCCCCTGCCACAACCCTCACCATACAGAAGTGTGAGGGGCTGGAAAGTAGGATGATCCTGCAGCTCTTAGCATCCACGCCCCCGACACACCTCCTGATCTCTGCTTTTGTATGAAGCTGACATGCTGAAATTCTCTGTTCCATGAGGTGGGGGTCAGAGCTGAGGAGCAGGTATGATTTTATTGATTTATAAGCGATCTATAGATCCTAGAACTGTAGTGTACAGCTCTACTTTATCATGTAGGAGGGCAGGGACTCTACTAAAAAGTTTTCTCTCACTGGAGTTGCCCTTTAATAGCCCTACCCTGAAGCCCTACCTTGAAGGTGGCCGAGATTAGGAAATAACAGTGGTCTCCAGTGATCCCAGCCAGCGTCCAATCGGTGCTTACAAAGTTCAATAGAAAAGAGCTTGTAAACGCAGCACATGTTCTGCTTTCTAGCAGTGGTGGTCGGTCTCCAAGGCAATGAGTTGTAAACAAGAGAAACGTGTTAATATCTCTAGAACAACTGATAATTTTAACAAGCAGTAAATTGCAAAAGTGCTTATATTTGCAAACATTATCCGAAAATACATATTTATGAAAATGAAAATAACCCTTTAATAGGGGGTATTTGCAGGAAATCAAAATTACTTAGGCTTACACCAGCTCAAAATAATAAAAGAAATTATACTGTCTACACTATACCCCACAGGTCGAAATGTGGTGCTTACTTGGTCTCGACTTTGATTCCCCAGAAAAAGCCAAAAATGCACATTGTGCCAATAAATGGCTGAAGCGATGGTTTACCCCCGTCATTGATTGACGGGTATTTCCTTTGTGATGTGGATGGGATGAGGGAAAACAGATCAGCAGGGATCGGGTAGGGATCAGGATCACTGAGGATGGCATACATACAAGTATATCGGTATATCTATTGTTAAAGGATATCCAATTTTACTGCATTCTTTCAAAAACAGTACCACCCATGTCTACAGGTTGCATGTGGTATTACAGCACAGACTTATTCACTTAAAGGGATCCTGTCACCTCCAGAACGCCTCCTAAACTACCAAAACATGTCCGTGCAGCATATTATCACTAATCTCACACTCCTTTTGTCTCCTAAAAGCATCCTGTGAAAGTGCATAAAAATGTTTTAATACTAACTCATTAGTGATTATAATTAGCAGGGGCTATATTCTTTAGCCCTTAGGGTGTGTTTGTTTTGCAGGCTCCAGGATCCACCCTCTCTCTGTCTACTTGCTTTGCTTGGTGCAGGCTTTACCCTCCCCCCTCTCTATCACTCACAGAATACAAATCATTAGTCAGCTCCACATCACAGCAGAAGCTGCACAGAGAGAAGGTGGATCATTCAGGCTGCAAAACAATATGCCCTAAGGGCTAAAGAATATAGCCCCTGCTAATTATAATCACTAATGAGTTAGCATTAAAACGTTTTTATGCACTTTCACAGGATGCTTTTAGGAGACAAAAGGAGTGTGCGATTAGTGATAATATGCTGCAGGGACATGTTTTGGTAGCTTAGGAAGCGTTTTGGAGGTGACAGGATCCCTTTAAATGTTGATGAGATGAATTATCACACACAACCTGAAGACGGGGGCGCTGTTTTTGAAGGAAACCAGCCATGTTTATAGAATTCTGGAGAACCCCTTTAACTAGTCTGTGCCCTTTTAAGTATAATTTTCCTTGGCTGGATAATTCCTTGTAGGTCTTAGAATTCTCAGCTCTGATAACGGTATTGGCATCATAATTGTACCAGGCAATGCACCTCTATTATTCATCATTCTGGCAGACTGTAGTGTTCAAATACTTTTTTTTCTCTTTGCAGGTGGAAAAGCTGGAAGACAAAGTAGCAAAATAGGGTCTTACCCGGGTATTAATGGGGCAGAGAAGATCATACGATTTCACTTACCTTGGGAATGTCATGGGTGGTAGTAACAGACAAGGGGTTAGGTAGCAGGATGGCAGTGATGGACAACAGGCGAACAGGGAAACTAGTCTGACCCTTAGACTGGGATCCACAGCTGACCCTGTTCCCAGAAGTACCTCTGAAGGTAAGGCTGTCTGGGCCACCACACTTGCCCTGCTCCTATCCAGCCCTAGGCTATAACCCACTCACCTCCACCCAGGGACCGGGATAAGCACAGCAACTCCCTGAAAGATGGCAATCTCCACAAAGCTACAAAGCAGTGCTTCAGCAGAACAGCACTCTGTGTGAACACAGTTCATGGTCTTTGCAGAGAAAGAACTCTATCCAATGACACCAGCTGATGGGTTATGGGACTACTTAAAGGCTTGGGGAGAGGACAACCCATCACCTGATAACACAGCAGCAGCTAACTAGTACTGCAGAGCCACAGAAGTTAACCCTTAATAGACTAAAGGAAATTAACTTCATTTAAGAGACTGCAGAGCAGACTACACGTGACAGGATAGTTGTCATAAGTCATAACTACTATAATGGCATGTGCTAATGATCCTCAGCTGCTAAAGTCCCCACAAAAGAGACCTGTCGGAAAGGAGGGGGTTAATTCCGCGCTGTTGAGTATAGAGAAAAGGATCCAAGGTATGAAATGATCATAAATGTCAGTGATTTTATTATTACGTGTGATATTGTCTGAAGAAGGAGCTCTATGCTCCAAAACACATAACAATAAGAGCACAGTCATTTATGATCATTTCATAGCTTGGAGCCTTTTCTCTACATTTGACCGCGTGGAATTAACCCCTTCATTTCCTACTAAGCAACTGATTTTTTTTTCTCATTGCAATATTTTACCCCATGTAGAACAAAGGCTTTAAAAGTTGTCCATACACCCCAAACTAGTAGGCGTAAATCTGACCTCCAAGATTACTCAACAACCAGCTTCTCATCTAACAGTCTGCCATTGTAATGTGCAGGGGTGTAATGATTGCGGTTGCAGGGATCGCAACCGTGCCCGGGGGTTACAAGGTTCCACAGATCCCAGCGCTTGCTGCACCTGTGAGGACACACATCCATGTCACTGAGCAGCAGACCACTCAGCCGCCACAGGGACCGTATGTCAGGGAGGCCTGGTGTCAGCTCCAGCACCGGCCTCCACCTTGCCCGTCAAGAGGAAGATCTCCGTCTCATTTCATTCTCCTGCTGTGTCTGCACTCTCACATATCAGCGCACCGGAGCATGCTGACATCATTACTGCACGCCGCCGTACTGAGATGTGCACAATGCTCGCATGGAGACCAGAGTAATGGGGGAACCAGGAGAGGTGAGTATTCATTTATTTTTTTAATCAGTGAGTAACGGTGGCCAGAGGATCATGGGAGGAGGAGATGGGGAGGTGCGGGTGCATTATACTGTATGGAGGGTTACAAGGCTGAAAATATGTAGCTGTATTATATTATATGGAGGGCTATGAGGCTGCATTATACTATATGGAGAGGCTATGAGGCTGCATTATACTATATGGAGGACTATAAGGCTGCATTATACTATATGGAGGACTATGAGGATGCATTATACTATATCGACAGCTGTGGGGTACATTATACTGTATGGAAAATTAGGAGGCTGCATTATGCTGTATAAAGGGCTATGAATCTGCATTATACTGTATGGAGGGCTATGAGGCTGCATTATACTATATGGAGGACTATGAGGCTGCATCATATTATATAGAGAGCTATGGGGTACATTATACTGTATGGAAGGATAGGAGGCTGCATTATGCTGCATGAAGGGCTATGAATCTGCATTATACTGTATGGAGGGCTATGAGGCTACATTAAATTATATGGAGGATAATGGAGGTGCAAGTGCATTATACTATATGGTGGGTTATGAGGATGTCTTATACTATATGCAGGATAATAAGAGTGTATTATAATAATTGGAGGACTATGGGATACATTATAATACATAGAGGATTATGGGGGTACATTATTATAATATGGAATATGGTAATGGGAGGAGGAGGACCATATATATCAGGATAAGGACCATATTCCTGGAACAGGACCATATATACCAGGAGGAGGACCATATACAGTAGGATGAGGGACATTAATACATAAAGAAGGGGGAGAGGGGTCAATTTGTGAGCGTTTATGGGATTTAGAATGTTACACGGAAAACATACATCCGACCAATGTGTGCGGGGGGGTGGGGAACCGGTCCAAGTTACTCATTGGGGCTCAATGGACTCTAAGGTCACCAGTGGCCATGTGTCTTAAGGTTAAAACTGAAAGTGAATGATCAGCTTGTTCTCTGTCATTGTTACCAGGCTCATGGTACTACGGTATTGTTCTTACAGGAAAACCCGAGAAATTATCCCACCCACCTACCCTGCCCTCCTCCCAAAAGAACAATCCTTCCTATAGAACCTTTGATGATTATTTTCAATGTTGACTCCTGGCTTGTTCTTATTATGATTGATAGCAAAAAAATGAATCCGAGCATATGTCCACTATTGTAGGAAAATCCCGAGATAACTCCCAAAGAGAAACCAGCAAAGTCACCATATCAATTTGTATGTAACCCCTTCTTATGTACAGCACCATGGAATCAATGGTGCTCTATAAATAATAATAATAATAATGGTCATGTCAGACTGTAAAATTGTCACTGGCTTCTTCAGGAGTGCAAGAATTGAGATAAGGCCACGTGCACACGTTCAGTATTTGGTGAGTTTTTTACCTCAGGATTTGTAGACAAAACCAGGAGTGGAACAATCAGAGGAAAAGTCTAATAGAAACACCTCACCACTTCTGTATTTACCACCCACTCCTGGTTTTGGCTACAAATCCTGAGGTAAAAAACTCATCAAATTCTCAACATGTGCACGTGGCCTAACACTGCATTAAAAAACGCATCAAAAGCGCACCACAAAAGCACTGTGTGCACAAGGCAGCCTGACCCTCAATAGGTAACAACCACTGTATCCTGGAGACCCAACATACAGAGACGATCTTCCCCTGTGCCCCGGAGATCTGCAGGGAGGAAGCACAGAGGTGACTGTGTCCTCAATGTAACACAATCTGGATATGTTGTATGTACAAACAAGGCACAAGTGCAGAATAAACAGCACACGAGGTAACAAAGTCCATCCAGCCCTGATGAATGTGGAGGGAATGGGGCAGACATGTGCAGAATAACGCAGCCACCTTACCTGGTGTAGATGAGCATTCACACTGCGTCCTCCCCTCTGTACATGGCTCGCACTGTGCTCCCCAGCCTGATATATGCAGACACCCACACTGCACAGGTCTATGGGAATCCCCTGCGGCTTGTCTGTAGGTGACTGTCCACTGATCTCTGCCCAGGAGAATGGAGCAGCTGCAGGGATGTTTCTGGGAAACACATCGAAAGTGAAAGTTTCTCCTTCAGCTATAGGAAGAAGGGGCTTGGTCTGCACTGTGTCTTGAGAGTACACGTTAACCTCTTGAGTTCTGTGCAGGATCACCAGACACTCATAGGAAAGCAATGCAGCTATAGATCCCCCTGGGAGAGTCCCCTAATCTGGGAAACCCCCTGTCCCTAAAACAGAGGCTCTCATTTCTAGAAATTTTTTTTAGGGAAATTTTCTTGGAGATGAATTAATAAAACCCTTTGTGAGTACAAGTATCAAAAATGCATTGAATGCGCCCCCTAGGCTCTGTTCACACTGTGCGGCTTTGATCCGTTTAGTGCAGTGAATGCATCACTTACATGGAATCCCAGGAAAGGTTTTCGGCTATGTTCACATCTGTGCGCTGGTGCATTTTGCAAGCATTGCATTAGTGCACATAAACGCCATGCAAAAACATGCAAACACTATTGAAACGCATGCGCTCGTGCACCCATTAAATCCTATGGGCGAACGCAATGCATGCAAAACGCACCAGCGCACAGATGTGAACTTAGCCTTCCACTTTTATGACCTGTTGCGTTTTTTTTCCCTTGAAAAGTGATCAGTAAAAACAATGAGTTATCAGTTATGGGTGCACTTTTTAGAAACGCTTCTCCCATTGAAAGCATTGTGTACGGACTAGAAACGCACCAGAAAAAGCGCAGGCGAAACGGATCAGAAACAGATCTTGAGAACCTGATTCGTCACGTATAACAGTAAATATACCGGTCTATTAGGGCAGCGCTTCGACAGGAGGCCCAGAGTTCAAATAAGTCTTCCTTTACTCTTAAAATGTATATCACAGTGGGGCAGTACAACGCGTTTTGAACCCTTAGTGGGTCTTCCTCAGGTACAATTATATAATTTCATAACACTTCCATTTGTCTACTTATATAGCTCACACAATGTCTGAATTCAAAAAAGTGAGGGCTATCTCACTGGTTAATTACTTCCAAGTGTATACATATCATTAGCATAGGATTGCTCTGCCTTGTTCATTAATTAGCACTGCTCTAAGGTAGTTAAAATAAAAATAAAATACAAACGGCTAATTGTAATTCTCAAAAACATCAAACATTAATTTAAAAACTTTGCACTAATTGCAATAATGAAGCCTCGGAACAGGGCTTTGAGGCTTCATCACGGGGATCACAGGGACCAAGACCCGGCTCCATGACCCTGGCGGTGTCTCTCTCTCTTAGGGAAGGTCATCTGGTGTGGAGGGTTCATTCTGAGCAGGGATGACTGGACTTGGGGATACTTGTTAATTTTACGAGACGCCACCCACAGGTTGCAGCTATAGATGGCCGCCACTGCATAACAGTTCTCCTAGGGGCCGATGGTTGGGAGGCAGCAATGTTCTTAAGCTCTGTAGGTAGGGCTGACCCCCAGGGCAGCTTGAGGTACCTGAGTGAGTTGATAGTCGTGTTTCTGGTGCTTTTGACATGTTAAGAAAGCTCACAGACACAACGGGGTGCAGTCTTTAGATGTTTTATTGGTAGTTACTGTACACCAACCCGCTGCACAATGGGCAGAGATTCAGCTACTCCCAGGTAATAGGATTGTACGCAATAGGTGTCCCTTCTCTGTCCTTTCTCTGCCGTCTCACACTGCGCTTGCCTCTCTTGCCCTGCCTTGCACCTCGCCACACAGAGCTCTGAGCCAGTGACTGCGGGCTTTTCTTAGGGGTAAACCAGTGTGGCGCCCCGCAACGAGTGCGTCACAAGAGAGTATTGCAGCCATAAATGCAGCCGCGATATCCTCTGACACAGCAGTGATCTGGTTAACTTAGAGATCCAAAACCCTGCATGCATCACTTAACATAGAGGACCAATCCAAGGTCCTGGTGGGCGGAGTGCAAGGGTAGTGTAGGAAGTACAGTCACTTAGTTAGTCTGCAGAGTCTTCTAGAGAAGAGAGAACTTGAACTTGGAGAGGAGCGGGGGCTCTGCACCTCGTGCAGCCCCCGGGCCGTCACCGGTCGGGTGTTAGCACCTGAGGCCTCAACAACCGGGATCCGGCATCACTAACCACGGGTTCCAAAAGACTCCCGTGCCCAAAACCTTACAGCCGGTTAACTGGTACCGAAGCTGGCAGCAGTTCACCTCTGCTACGCGAACCAGAAGCGTGGAGGAGCAGCTTTACAGGAGCACCCCACCACCAGCCAAATTCCAGTCGTCTAACTAGTGGTGTACCCACCGAGGGATCCAAGGCTCCCCAGAACATCCATAACGTATAACTTGGATAGGGATTGAAGCAGCCTCCCCGTACCCGACCTGGTATTTCTGGGCGACACTGGCAACCACTTAGCTAGAATGGAAGAACACTGCAGATCTCTAAGGGACACCATCACTGCTGAGTCCACCCGGTCCACTACCCGTTAACTGTATGCCATGTACTGCCTGCTGGTTACAGTAAAGACCCGTTGCAGAGACTTTCTGTGTCCGTGCTTCCTTATGAACTGTCCGTCCGCACTACAAGGTAACCGCAGCTGCCGCACAACATCTTGAGCAGCTCCCGCCTCCGGGGATCACCGCTCAGCCTGTGGGGAGCGTTCCATCTTGCTGCTATCCATCCCCCGGAGGTTCCGCAGCGTCGGTAGCCCTTACCGAACTACTCATAGGTGGCGTCACGAATAAATTAACCCCTTAATCTGTTCCAACAAGACGTCTACAACTTTTGATCTGCACTCAACCGGGCCCCACTACCGGCAGGCGCGGTCCACCCGTGACAAGGAGGAAGGAAGCATCAGCCTGTCTAATCCGGAGTCCACGGGCCGGCGGTGAGTCACCTGCAGTGTCTCCCCTTAGCCCTATGGTTGCCACCTTTACAGCAGATGTGTGTGGTTGTCGACCGTGTCACCTTGGAAGTACCACACAGTCTCCAGGTTGCTAGTTGAGCCTTGTTTGGTTTCTCCACTAGTCTTGGGGTTCCCGGTGCCCCTTGTTCTGGCCTAGTCCCTCCACTGCTTGCGCTTGACAATGGATACGAGTCCCATGGGTGGATTGGTCACTGCCCGTGTCTTCTTCCTGGAGCTACCTGGCCTGAGACAGGCTTTCTTTCTCTAGCTTCCCTCCAACTCGACTCTAGGTGCTTCACTCTCCTTTTCTCTTTCTGCAGATCTCTCCTCTCTGCTGTTCAATAGTTGTCTCTTGTTGTCTCACGTCCTCTATGTGTATTCTTCTTGACCTCACACTTTCCCAAGTGCTCCTTCTAACGACTCCCTCTCCACCCATCCCCACTACTGTGGTTTCTTTTCCAGACAGGATCAGGGACTGCGCTCTCCCATAGGAACAATCTCGTCCTTACCCTGGCCTGGACCTAGTGTAGGGTGTGGTCTGGGTGTCCCGGCATCAGTTTGTACCCCCCTTACCTGAGAGTGGGATAGTACACTCTAACACGGGTGCAGTACCTCTTTGGCAACTGGATCCGCAGGGGCGCCACACTCCCCACTCCTTAAACCCAGGCTGAAAGACAACAGAAAACAAATGGTACAAAGACATGCAAAATTTTTGTTAATGCTTAATAACAAGAACTAGAACAATAATAAGAAGGCTTTTCATCCCTTTAACCGGAGGTAAGGTTACTTTAACTTTGCGAATATAAAAGTAGAAAAAGGCATAATGTCCAATGTGACCCCTTTTCTGGGTATTCATCACAATGTCCTAGATGTAAAACAGGCGAGTGTCCCACATCGGGAGTCTCCCTTTGTCTTCGGGGGACCCACTACAAGAAAACCCCCAGCACATGCCGTGGGCATGGCGAAATTGTTAAATGGACCAATTCTTCGGCCCCGCTAGTGGGGTTTTTTTCGTTGTGGTTTTACTGACATGTCGGCTGTAAAACCAATAGGGAGCACACCGGGTGCTAACTATTTATATACCTGTGTGGCAACTGGATCTGCAGGGCCACCACACCTTCATTTGAAAATTCCCTTCTCTTCTGGTGTATATGCTCTGGCCGGAATGTCATATCCGGCCTTGTGCATTGTAGGGGCTCGTCACGTGGTACAGCCCAGCTGCGGCGCATGCGGAGTGAACCTGTCACGTCCTTTTTTGTTTTTAAACCTTCTCCAATGTTATTTAGATTATGCACTGTGCATCACTAACCTGGTTTAAAAAACGATGTATTTATCATAAAAAAGCACTTTATATGCTTATTTGTTTGCATTCTGTACTTGCACAAACAGTCATGGGGGTGGATACTTCAGCTGGTATAAACCATTTGTTGAGCCCCAGGCTCGGGTATCAGGCTTCAGGGGCTGTGCTGTGTCACGGGGAGTGGTGGCTGCGCCTGATCCCGTGTACTGGGTGACACTTCAGAAAGGAGTTTATGTACAGGGGATTATATACAGAGTTTGTTGTTGTGACGCCACCTGTAGTTTCTGGTGATTTGCACCAGCGCCACCACAGCCCACCGGAGCTAGATGGTATCGCGGCTAAGATGGTGTAGTCCTCCACAGGTAGGACTGGGACCTCCGGGGCAGCGTAGTGTAAAGGGGCAACTTGTAGTGGAGCTGGGATTGTATAGGGAGTGCTGGAGCAGTTTATACGAGGGGCAGATAATGGAGAGGAATGGTACACGCATACTGCAAAGTCTCTTTTACCTTTTACTGGTGTTTGGCAGGTAAAGACGTCCAAGGCACTGACGGGTGGACTGGTTGCACAGTGGGTCCCCACAGCAAGTGGGTATAAGGCCTCCTCTGCTTTGTAGTGATGCTTGAAACACAGCCTGCTTGCAGCCAGACTTTCCTCCTCTCTCTTGGCTAACTGCTCCTTGCCTTTAGTCCCACTTAGGCTTGCGGGACATAGAAGGGCCACTCCGGGTCACTGGTTCGGGCCTAATCGTGGCACCGACCACCAGGACGTCTTCTCAGCTCTCCTAGCGTCTGCACACTCTGACTAACTCCTCCCCCAGCAGCAGCATTTATAAGGGATCTCGCCCAAGGTCGGCAAGTGGGGCTCCCCCTGCTGTGCCGGGGTGGAAGGTGTTGTATGTAGTAGGTACCTGCTATGGAAACCCAGGTGTGCATTAGAGAAGACTGTGGCTACCTGCGTGAGCGGGGTGCCGCACATGTCAATCCACATTCAGTCATGAAGTTTTTAAATGTAGTTGTTGCGGTTGTGGGGCTGGGCTACTCAACCATCAGGAGTCAGACAGTTCAGGAGTCACAGTTGGGGTCCTGGAGGTCATGGCCCATACCGGACAAGTGAAGGGGAATATATACAGGGGGAGATTGGTTGTCGTGACGCCAACTGGAGTTCTGGCTTGTAGGTGACCAGGGGCTGTTGTGGAGGACCCCAAGGGATGGTGGTGTACACAGTGGGGGGCATGACTATATTTAAAAAACTGTACAACTGAAGTGGATTAATGTGACTGATTTCAGCTGAAGTCTCCACTCCAATGACTGTTTGTGCAGGTACCAAATCCAAACATCGAAACAGCTAAAGTGCTTTTTTATGATAAATACAAGGATTTAAAGAAAAAACTAGGCTAGTGATGCACAGTGCATGATCTAAAAAAACAATGGGGGTGGTTTAAAACCAATAAATGACATGACAGGTTCCCTTTATGGGCGCAAGAAAGACTCCATAGTAAAAGAGCTGTAGAAACTCTGTGCCGGACTGTATGAACTCTAAGGCCCCTTTCACCCTTGCGGTGAAAAAAACGCAACTGCCGCGATTACCGCATAAGGGCCCTTGCACATCAGCGTTTTTTGAAATTCGCGGCAGATGCGGTGAAAAAACCACATCTGCCGCGATTACCGCATACCGGCTGCACTTTCCGCGAAAAAAAATACTGTCAGCCGCGGTTTATTTCGCGGCCGCACCTGCCGCAAGTGCCAAAACCGCACTTGCCGCAAGTCTGCCTATACATAGTATGGCGTTTACCGCAACCGCGCCGCAACTGCAGCCGGTATGCGGTAATCGCGGCAGATGCGGTTTTTTCACCGCATCTGCCGCGATTTGAAAAAAACGCTGATGTGAAAGGGCCCTAACGGCCGCACTTGCGGTTCACTTGCGGCAAGCCCCATACAGTGTCTATGGGGCTTGCGGTAAGTGTGTGGCAGGTGTGGCAAGTGCGGTAATCGCGACAGTTGCGTTTTTTTCACCGCAACTGCCGCGATCAGCGATTACCGCTGATGTGAAAGGGGCCTAAGCCCTATTTCGAAATCCCAGAAGACATTTAACTATAAGCTATAACTTTTATACTCTTGTTTTTAGATTTATTTAATTGAATGAAGCACATCGTATAACATAGTGGTACCTTGGTTTATAGTCGGCAGGATATTGAAAAACATGTTTGTTGAATCCATTATTGCAGCATTATAATTGAGATACAAAATTGATCATAGGAAAACAATATGACATTGTAAAATCATAAAGCTGACACTGATTGTAAAACCAACGCTCTATTGTGTAGGAATAGCACCAAGCGCTGCTGTCAAAGGGGTTTTCCAAGCATTTTTTATTATATTCCAAGTTCTACTCATGCAAGAAACTTTACGTTTACAATACAGTTGTGTTATTGATGCAGAAGCAATTCCTCGGCCCTGATGTGGGTCCCACAATGCATATTCCGCAAAGTAGTCATTGCTCAATTGACCTCACATATTGTCTATTGGTCCATTAGTACATTTTTGCTTTTCTCTTCCAGTACATGAAGAGGTCACTGCAATGTCTTGTGGCCATTACATGCATAATAAGTGTATTGCTCATACTTGGAGCTAACTCTCTTATGCAAAATTTTGCGGGAGGTAGGAGCATAATGATCATGGTGGTAGAGGATGTGACAGAGACCAGGTCAAGGCAAGAGGGAGACCTGCCGATGCCATCATCTATTTGAGCTGGATATATGTCCTCAAATGCACATTTAGTTGAAATGTATTGCAATGCAGAGAGCCACGGGCTTCCTGCACCGCAATAGCTATACATGCCACGGGCCTATCAGAGACCAGTAAAAGATTTTGACGTGCACATTATTGCCATGTACCTCCCTACCCCACTGCACCAGCTATGGTGGAGGAAAAGAATGTAGTATGCCATTGAAGCAGGAGCAGGAGAGAAGAATCATTAAGTTTCTTTAAATGTATTGGAAAAGAGCACCAGGATGGGGGGCATTGTGAATAGATGGCACCAAGACAGAGTACATTATTAAGGAAAGGGCGATGGACATTATCAAAGAAAGGGGACAAGACGGGGAATATTATCAAAGAAAGGGGCCAAGATGGGGGTAATAATCAAAGAAATGAGCCAGGATTGGGGACATTATTAAATACTAGCTGTGAGCCCGATGCAAATGCATCGGGATTCTAGAACGTGCATTAATTTGATTATAGTAGTTATAGCTACTTTTTGGGGGAGTCCAATACTTTTTTTTGGGGGGTCCAATACTTTTTTGGGGGGGTCCAATACTTATTGGGGCGCGTTCAATGCTTTTTGGGGTGCGTTCAATACTTATTGGGGCGCGTTCAATGCTTTTTGGGGCGCGTTCAATGCTTTTTGGGGCGTGTTCAATACTTTTTGGGGGGCGTTCAATACTTATTGGGGTGTGTTCAATACTTTTTGGGGCGCGTTCAATACTTTTTGGGGCGCGTTCATTACTTATTGGGGTGCGTTCAATACTTTTTTGGGCGCGTTCAATACTTATTGGGGTGTGTTCAATACTTATTGGGACGCGTTCAATACTTTTTGTGGCGCGTTCAATACTTTTTGGGGCGCGTTCAATACTTATTGGGGTGTGTTCAATACTTATTGGGACGCGTTCAATACTTTTTGTGGTGCGTTCAATACTTTTTGGGGCGCGTTCAATACTTATTGGGGTGTGTTCAATACTTTTTGGGGCGCGTTCAATACTTATTGGGGTGTGTTCAATACTTATTGGGGTGTGTTCAATACTTATTGGGACGCGTTCAATACTTTTTGGGGCGCGTTCAATACTTATTGTGACGCGTTCAATACTTATTGGGGTGTGTTCAATACTTTTTGGGGCGCGTTCAATACTTATTGTGACGCGTTCAATACTTATTGGGGTGCGTTCAATACTTTTTGGGGTGCGTTCAATACTTTTTGGGGCACGTTCAATACTTATTGGGGTGCGTTCAATACTTTTTGGGGCGCGTTCAATGCTTTTTGGGGCGTGTTCAATACTTTTTGGGGGGCGTTCAATACTTTTTGGGGGGCGTTCAATACTTATTGGGGTGTGTTCAATACTTATTGGGACGCGTTCAATACTTTTTGGGGCGCGTTTAATACTTATTGTGACGCGTTCAATACTTATTGGGGTGCGTTCAATACTTTTTGGGGCGCGTTCAATGCTTTTTGGGGCGTGTTCAATACTTTTTGGGGGGCGTTCAATACTTTTTGGGGGGCGTTCAATACTTTTTGGGGCGCGTTCAATACTTATTGGGACGCGTTCAATACTTTTTGGGGCGCGTTCAATACTTATTGTGACACGTTCAATACTTATTGGGGTGTGTTCAATACTTTTTGGGGCGCGTTCAGTACTTATTGTGACGCGTTCAATACTTATTGGGGTGTGTTCAATACTTTTTGGGGCGCGTTCAATACTTTTTGGGGCGCGTTCAATACTTATTGGGGTGCGTTCAATACTTTTTGGGGCGCGTTCAATACTTATTGGGGTGCGTTCAATACTTTTTGGGGCGCGTTCAATGCTATTTGGGGCGTGTTCAATACTTTTTGGGGGGCGTTCAATACTTATTGGGGTGTGTTCAATACTTTTTGGGGCGCGTTCAATACTTTTTGGGGCGCGTTCAATACTTATTGGGGTGTGTTCAATACTTATTGGGACGCGTTCAATACTTTTTGTGGCGCGTTCAATACTTTTTGTGGCGCGTTCAATACTTATTGGGGTGTGTTCAATACTTTTTGGGGCGCGTTCAATACTTATTGGGGTGTGTTCAATACTTATTGGGGTGTGTTCAATACTTATTGGGACGCGTTCAATACTTTTTGGGGCGCGTTCAATACTTATTGTGACGCGTTCAATACTTATTGGGGTGTGTTCAATATTTTTTGGGGCGCGTTCAATACTTATTGTGACGCGTTCAATACTTATTGGGGTGTGTTCAATACTTTTTGGGGCGCGTTCAATACTTATTGTGACGCGTTCAATACTTATTGGGGTGTTCAATACTTTTTGGGGCGCGTTCAATACTTTTTGTGGCGCGTTCAATACTTATTGGGGTGTGTTCAATACTTTTTTGGGCGCGTTCAATACTTATTGGGGTGTGTTCAATACTTATTGGGACGCGTTCAATACTTTTTGTGGCGCGTTCAATACTTTTTGGGGCGCGTTCAATACTTATTGTGACGCGTTCAATACTTATTGGGTGTGTTTCAATACTTTTTGGGGCGCGTTCAATACTTATTGTGACGCGTTCAATACTTATTGGGGTGTGTTCAATACTTTTTGGGGCGCGTTCAATACTTATTGTGACGCGTTCAATACTTATTGAGGTGTGTTCAATACTTTTTGGGGCGCGTTCAATACTTTTTGGGGCGCGTTCAATACTTATTGGGGTGCGTTCAATACTTTTTGGGGCGCGTTCAATACTTATTGGGGTGTGTTCAATACTTTTTGGAGTGCTTTGCTGGGCTAAACCTGAATGGTGCACAGGGGGTTAATCACATGTCAGGTCTGTGTGTGAGTGAAGATGTGCTGATTGACTCACTGGGTTGCAGCTGGGAGTGAGTAGGCTGGATAGGAACCTGCCAGGTGTCTGAGTGAGGAGAGGACGATTCAGAAGTTCAGAGCACTGCCATGTGAAGAGGTGCTGGAAGTGATCCGTCCTCAGTGGGTAAGTGATGGGAGCCTACCAGCTGATGTGTGCATGGCAGCCAGTGTCCAAGGGCCAGGCGGTCACAGCTGACTTTGGGACATTGAGGGGGGGGGGGTCTGTGCGGCCATTGGAGGGGGGAGGGGGGGGGTCTGTGCGGCCATTGAGGGGGGGGGTCTGTGCGGCCATTGAGGGGGGAGGGGGGGGGTCTGTGCGGCCATTGAGGGGGGGGGGGGGGTGTCTGTGCGGCCATTGAGGGGGGGGGGTCTGTGCGGCCATTGAGGGGGGGGGGTCTGTGCGGCCATTGGGGGGGGGGGTCTGTGCGGCCATTGGGGGGGGGTCTGTGCGGCCATTGGGGGGGGGGGGTCTGGTGCGGCCATTGAGGGGGGGGGTCTGTGCGGCCATTGGGGGGGGGTCTGTGCGGCCATTGAGGGGGGGGGTCTGTGCGGCCATTGAGGGGGGGTTCTGTGCGGGTAGTAGATGATGATGATGATGATGATGATGATGATGATGATGATGATGATGATGATGGACTCGCAATGCTTGCACTACCCAGCGACTCGCATGGATCCCAATTCAAAGTATAAGGGGACTTGCGGCGGCTGACGTAGCGACTCGCAATGGCCTCGCGGCCATTGCTCGCGCTACCTCAGCGGTAAATCGCTAACTTTGTAGCCGGGCCTCTGGTTCTATTTTCGGCCAGCGACTCGCAATGGCCGCTTTGCGGCCATTGCTCGCGCGTGGTGACGTCACAGCGTGACATAGCCACGGCGATTTCGGGGGCCGACACGAAAATGCCTACGGCAATTATAGAGTAGAAAAGGGGCCAGTACAATGGACATTATCAAAGAAAGGGGCCAGGACAGGGGATATTATCAAGAAAGAGGTCAGGATGGGGGACATTATTAAAGAAAAGGGCCAGGATGAAGGACTTTATTAAAGAAAGGCGCAAGTTCAGGGGACATTATCAAAGAAATGGGCCAGGACTGGGGACATTAGCAAGAAAGGGGCCAGGATGGTAAACATTATCAAATAAACGGGCCAGGATGGGGACATTAGCAAGAAAGGGGCCAGGATGGGGACATGATTAAAGAAAGGGGCAAGGATAGTGGATTATTTCAGAGGCCATCATCTTTGCTCTGTACATAATTCATTCTTCTATTCTCTTCCTCTGGAGGTAAACTCCCAACCTGTAGCATTAGAGGCAGCAGCAGGAACTAAGAGCCATAAGATGCATAAGATGGGAGAATGTTCTGCTCCTGAATGTGCACTGTATTCTTTTTCATTAATTACACGATGTTCAGATACATGGAGCTACACCTCTATATATAAGTGCATTTCTATGGAACTGTATTTTTGGTATTAAAAAAAAGTCAGATTGTATTTCTGACGCGCCCCAGGGCCGTGGGATACTCGGAACCAGGCTATTCAGCATGTCTGGGGAGTCACAGGGGTCAAGACCCGGCTTCCGTGACCCTGGGTTCAGTGTAAAAGGGACAGTTTTTGGCGAGTGTAGGGTAAGGGGTGATTTTATAAGGGAAAGTTATTTGTGATGCTACCTGTGGTTTGTGGCTATGAGGAGCCGCTGCTGCTGCAGAACCTCTGGGGATGATGGATGGCCAGCTGGAATGTAGTGGCTCCCTACAAGTCATAATATTGATTGTGTTATTAGTCTAGAGCTGTCTGACTAAGGCTGCCTTCACATTAGCGTTTGTGTCTGCATCAGGCCCGGACTGGCAAGCAGGAGCATCGGGAGTTCTCCCGATGGGCCGTTGATTGTGGAGTGGGCGGGGCCTAGTGTCAGACTGGGCCATGGAGCAAGGAGTTTGTCCTTTATGGACCATTCAGGGCCGCCAGGTACACTGGTAACTTTGCATATTGAAATCACCAGCAGCCACATTATAATCTGTACAAGGCTACAAGCCTCCAGACTGTGATGTGGCTGCTGGTGATTGAAGTGCTGCACCGCTAGCACCGTAGCCGCTGAGCAGGGATTATGAAGGGCCGAAGTCCCCGACCATGATCGCTGCTGGCCGGCATCCTCTCCTCCTCTCCCCTCCATTAGACAATCTAATCAGCTGTTGGAGGGAGAGGGGAGGGTTCTGTGAAGGGGGGGGTCGCGTCGCACCTTCATATGCCTCACAGCTCACACACAGAGAGCTGAATGACCCGGAAGTAGCAGCTCTTGCACTTCTGGGGTCATCATTCAGCTTCCTGTGTCAGAGGAGCTGCAGCTGCTTCAGTGTGTGTGGAGTGAGGTGACATCATCTCACCACACACTGCAGGACGTCACCACAGAGTGAGGAGGAGGAGGACGATCCCGGAGCAGGAGACAGGAGAAGGAGCAGGTAAGTGCACTGCTCCTGGACCTGAAGATGGGGGAGATGGGGCAGGAGGGCTAATGCTGCAGGCTGGAGGGGGGGATGGGGCTGGAGGGCTAATACTGCAGGCTGGAGGGGGGGATGGGGCAGGAGGGCTAATACTGCAGGCTGGAGGGGGGGATGGGGCAGGAGGGCTAATACTGCAGGCTGGAGGGGGGGATGGGGCAGGAGGGCTAATACTGCAGGCTGGAGGGGGGATGGGGCAGGAAGGCTAATGCTGCAGGCTGGAGGGGGGATGGGGCAGTAAGGATATTGCTGCAGGCTGGAGAGGGGGATGGGGCAGGAAGGCTAATGCTGCAGGCTGGAGAGGGGGATGGGGCAGGAGGGCTAATACTGCAGGCTGGAGGGGGGATGGGGCAGGAAGGCTAATGCTGCAGGCTGGAGGGGGGATGTGACAGTAAGGATATTGCTGCAGGCTGGAGAGGGGGATGGGGCAGGAAGGCTAATGCTGCAGGCTGGAGAGGGGGATGGGGCAGGAAGGCTAATGCTGCAGGCTGGAGGGGGGGGGGGATGGGGCAGGAAGGCTAATGATGCAGGCTGGAGGGGGGATGGGGCAGTAAGGCTTATGCTGCAGGCTGGAGGGGGGATGGGGCAGTAAGGCTTATGCTGCAGGCTGGAGGGGGGATGGGGCAGTAAGACTTATGCTGCAGGCTGGAGGGGGGATGGGGCAGTAAGACTTATGCTGCAGGCTGGAGGGGGGATGGGGCAGTAAGACTTATGCTGCAGGCTGGAGGGGGGATGGGGCAGGCAGGCTAATGCTGCATGCTGGAGGGGGATGGGGCAGGCAGGCTAATGCTGCATGCTGGAGGGGGGATGGGGCAGGCAGGCTAATGCTACAGGCTGGGGGGGGTGATGGGGAGGCTAATGCTGCAGGCTAGGACGTGGATGTTGAGGGATAATGCTGCAGACTAGGGGGATTATGGGGAGGCTAATGCTACAGGCTGGGGGGGGATGATGGGGAGGCCAGTGCTGCAGGTTGGGGGGAATTATGGAGCAGGAGGGTTAATGCTGCAGGCTGGGGGGGATTATGGGGCAGGAGGGCTAATACTGCAGGCTGGAGGAGATTATGGGGCAGGAGGGCTAATACTACAAGCTGGGGGGATGATGGGGAGGCTAATGCTACAGGCTGGGGGGAATGATAGGGAGGCTAATGCTGCAGGCTAGTAGGGGGATGATGGGGCAAGAAGGCTAATGCTGCAGGCTGGAGGGAATGGTGCAAGAAGGCTAATGCTACAGAGGGGCAATTGGGCAGGAATGTTTATGCTATTGGCTGGGGATGATGGGGAGGCCGATGCTATTGGCTGGGGATGACGGGGAGGCTGATGCTATTGGCTTGGGAATGATGGGGAGGCTGATGCTATGGGCTTGGGATGATGGGGAGGCTGATGCTATGGGCTGGGGATGATGGGGAGGCCGATGCTATGGGCTGGGGATGATGGGGAGGCCGATGCTATGGGCTGGGAATGATGGGGAGGCCGATGCTATGGGCTGGGGATGATGGGGAGGCCGAT